>JARHVA010006665.1:0-167500 GCA_037957365.1 Torreya grandis
TACCAATCTAATTATGATCCTCACAAGTTACTCAAACTCAATTATATTGCATAGGATGTCATATTATGCACATATAGTTATGAGTCTATCCACATTAACATTCTAATTTATTGGTATATAATGAATGTTGAAGGCATTAAATCCTTTAATTATGTCCCATAATTTATGATTGTAGGCCATAAACAAGCTAGTTTTGGTCATGATTTGTTATTTAACTTGGTTAACTAGTTTACTATCACCAAATGCTTGTAACACCTTGATTCCTTTATTCTAAATAAACTAGAGGCCTTAGATTAGTTACTAATATTATGAAACATTATTTTATAATTTAACTATAACCTAAAGGCATGAAAATATTTCTCCTTTTGAGGGGAGACTAGCATTGCACTAGTTCTAGTGCCATTTTTCTCAATAACCATCAAAGTATAGTTTTTATGTGCCTTCATGGTCCTCTTGCACCTTCCCAAGCTCATGCATCACAAAGTCCTCCTATAAGATGTAGTATGCCCCTATATTGATCTTTTTTGCATTTTAATATGGGTTTCACTCATAATTTTCATGTCCCCACTCATCAATAAAATCATCAAGGACCTCTTCAAGTGGTGTTGTGGATTCATGGAGAATTGGTTCTCCTCTTGATCAAACATTATGCAGTTTATTTTAGTTGGGATAGGAGAGTATGCATCAACATGAATTTATAATATTGTTTAGATCTAATAGTCATGCTATGATGTTAATTTTCACCCTTGAAGATATTTATTTAGGATCCTTCCAACTAAGCCATAATTTTGGTATAACCCTAGGTTGTAGGTAACCTATGATGGGGCTAAACCTTTGGAGAAGGCCAGATTACTTCTAATGAATCACCTAAAATAATGCTCTCATAGGGAAAAGGGTTAAAAAAAATGGGCAAGGGATACTAATAAGGATAAAAGGTGATGCACCAAATAAAAATGGGAAACTCCCACAAGCTTGAACCTGCATTAGATCAACACAAGATAATGTTATCTCACACAACCTCATAGACCAACTAATTCCATAAGTGTTTCATGGACTAGGTTTAGGAAAAATACTAATCCAAACCCATAATATCTTGAAAACACATTAAAGGAGGTCAAAAATGAGGACAATGGATGACAAAGATTCTCTTTCACATAATGCCATCATGCACAACTCACTCAACATAGATCCAAGGCAAGAGATAGGTAAATAAATTCTTTTATTACATCAAGAGGTAGTTCTTATAAATGCTTGATAGGGTTTTGCCTCATCAAGATGAACATATATTATAATATCTTAGAGAGTCCCCTAATCTTAAAAATCAAAGATTCCTTGTGAGAATCTAGAATTAGAGAGAGAGAGAGAGAGAGAGAGAGAGAGAGAGAGAGAGAGAGAGAGAGAGAGAGAGAGAGAGAGAGAGAGAGGAGAGAGAGAGAGAGAGAGAGAGAGAGAGAGAGAGAGAGAGAGAGAGAGAGAGAGAGAGAGAGAGAGAGAGAGAGAGAGAGAGAGAGAGAGAGAGAGAGAGAATGGGGTGATACAGAGAAAGGGAAAAGAGAGAAGAAGGAACACATTAACCAAGAGAAATCAATTAGATTACACCTTTTTGAATGAATGCTCCAACACTTTTTAATCCAATCAAGACTAATCCTTCATCAACAAATTAGCCTTCATTTTATCTAATTAGTCTTCAATCTCTTCTCATTGGCTGAGAAATACACTAGAAGACAAGAGTTGATTTCGTAGATGATGAGTCATGATAGTTTTAAAGAAGAAAGATCCTTAAGATCTAAACAACATTGAATGTTACAACTACTTATCTAACCACCATATCTCCTTTATTTGATCTTCCATGCTACCTTCCACTTGATTTCTTTATTCATCAAAAGAGAATCCTCATATCTCTAATTCTGATAGAGCCATCACCATGTTTGCTTTTAACAGTTATAGGTACCTATTTGTCAAAGATATAGCTTTGTATAAAGATGAGATACTTCAAACCAAACCCTACTCTAACTTCAACATAGATCCTTACTATATATTAAAAACCAATCTAGTTCATTGATTTTTCTATAGTCATTATGTCAATGAAAATCTATAGGTTAGATAATCTCATTGTTGGAACATATTAGGTTCAATCAAACCTCATTATGCCTATAAACCTTTTGTAAGATAATGACTCATTATTTTTATAGATATTATTTAAATATAAATGATCATAGTCATGAAACAATATTGTAACCCCAAAAAATAGTCCTTGTAAGTTCTAAATCTTCAAACTAGAGGTCGAGACTATGGTTTAATAACAACAAAGCTTCAACACTAAAAATCCTAACTATATCACTATGTCCCATGTTTAATGGTGATTAACCAATTTCTAATGGTAACACAACCCTTTGAAACATTGCTCTTTGTTTAACCTAAACCATATTCAACCTTTGTTTAAAGTCTCTGGCTTTCAACTTTTAACAATAGCCATCAATCTTGATTTAGGCCTTCTCAAATTATACCATTTATTAGCTCTTCATTTGTCCGTAGGATCCTACTATCAACTCTTTAACTCTTTAACCTCATGTGCACGAAAAATATCCCTTTCCATGGATATAATGTGTACCATTGGTTTACCTAACAATTTCCATGGTCATGACACTTGGTAGCTTCTCGATTCATCTTCAAGATCCACTAACCTTGTTGACTTCTTTCTCATTATTGATTTACATGGTAAAATAGATCATGCACCATTGATTAGCTTAGACCTACTAGCTCTATTAGTAATCATGAACCATTAGATATTTGTAAGGGCACCCCAGATATTTCCACTTATTAGTTACACATTCATCCTTAGGATCTGTTGAGCTTTTAAATTGATGCTCACCATTGATATTTGATGCATGATCAAATACATTCAATTAGATCTTTGGGACCCACTGACATCATTGATTACCTAATCACCATTAGATATTGACTAAATATTATATTATTTGGACACTTTTCAACCCTACATTCATCCTTGGAACATTTTAATTCAAATGGCTACTTGCCATAGCTCAAATTTAACATCTTCATGCATGTTTCACATTGCAAGTCAAACTTTAAAGGCTAATATATTGAGATAACAAGCTCATCAAGATACCAAATTTGTAGAGAATGATGTTGGAATTAAATTCATCATGTTTATGTGATCTTTTGGGATTGAGAGGCTTCTTGAGAATACTTATAAAATACACAAGCAAACTATTTTGTTTATTTCCCTTGATGTGTGATGATAGTCTAGTTCCTTAAAATCAGCAAGTTCACACTTTAAACTTACTTAAAGTGTTTCAAAAAGCTTGTAACTAACAAGTGATATACATGAAGGTTATTTTCTCTTCCTCCTAGTGGATTGATTCTCAACTAGAACCCTACTCAACTTCAAACCACATCTAATAAAATTTTTATTATGTGGGCCAAATTTAGCCAACATCTTTGGTGACTCAACTAGAAATCATGGATTTTATACTTTATAACCAAGACTAGTTTCTTAGTCTAATCCATTAGGCATGGATTCATAAGTATTTGATTTCAACTAATCTAAATTAATATAAGGTTATCCCTCTAGATAAATACTCTTAAAATAATGAGGACCAAAAAACAAAATAAAGACTATACCTAAGGCACTTATTGAATGGAACATAGAACATAAAATAAATGTGGACAAGGCACTTAGAGGAAATCATAAAATCTACCTACCCTAAACTAACCAATTAGAATGGAATCTATACAAAACCATTGAATAGTTGTATAAAATAATTTCCCTTTCTCACTAATCTAATATGCTTTACATGTTTAAGGAAAACCAAAAAAATATGGAGTGGATATTTAACATATTGGTGATATACTTATCCAAGAATAAGAAAAATAAATTCACCAACCTAATATGATTGATTGGATAAACAAGTATCTTAGAGTGGATAGGAAATCTAATTAGGCTCTTTTTGATGCTCAACTTTATGCTCTTAATTAAGCTCAACCTATGATGGCTCCTCGTAATCTTCCAACTGAGATATGTACCTGATAGGACATCCTATTTTTAATACAAACATTTATCAATCAAATTTTACCTAACTCCTACACTTTGTTACTCCATAATTATGCTCTTCAAACATAATCAGATCATAGTTTCTTTGGAGAGGAACATATCCTACCCCAAAGATCTAAAATAAGTCCTCCAACTCCATTTCATTTTTTTGTGTATGAAAGCTAATATTGACTTGATTATGACCTTCTCCTTGAAGCACATGCTCATATTGAAATCTTGTTCACCCTCAAGGTCTTCTTTCATCACAAAATGTGGTATCTCATCAAACTACATTACCTGTGTACTCAAGATGTCTTCTTCATGAACCTCACTCAATATTTCATCTTGATATTCAACTTTAAATGAGGGTTGAATTAACCATCCAAGGTCTAAAATATCACACTTGTCTTATTCAAGATCTGATCTACTTTCCTCTTACTCCAATATATTAGGGCTATCCTCAATTGACACCTCATATTGAAGTAGACCAACCTCAGGCACTTGGTTCTAATCCTCTTCTTCATTTATGTAGAATAGATCTTTAGTAGTCCATTCAAGGTCTTCCTCATGTTCATCTTGAGGATTGTCTTCTTTAGGTAGGTTTAAAACATTAAGTTACTCCATTTCACTCAAGAAGTCTAAGCACAAATGATGCCATTGATCTTCTAAATCACTTGAGATACCCTTGACCTCCATAATAGGTTCATGAAGGTTGTCATATTTATTTTCATCAAGCTCCTAAAACTTGAAAGATGAAAAATTATCTTCCCTATAAAATGGACTGCCTATCATGATCTCCTCTTCATAGACACTTGCATTGTTCTCTTATGACTCATTTATGACTAAAATATCCTCCTATATCATTTATAAAATAGGTTCTTTCTCTAGGAGTGATATGTGGGAGGGTGAAGAAGTTCACCTTACTTGTATCTTAAGAGAGTGTCCTTCTAGCTAGGTAATTTGGATGGCTTCTTTGGTGGCTCTTGAACTGGTGCTTGGACCTCCACAATCAACACCTCCTCCATCTTCTTTATGCCCTACTAAACTGATTTCCATGATAGAAATGAGTATGGAATAGATACTTTTTTTTTCCTTTTGAATTTTTATAGGATAGGGTGGTATCACAAGTGAGGGCGTGACATAACCAAGGTAAAATGTGTTGGAGAAGATCCATGATGGAATGGCTTCATGCTCCTGAGTGGGTATGGGCCTAGGGGTAGGAGAGAGTAAACTAATTGGCTTAGGTTTGACATACTCTTTCTCTCACTTATCAAATACTTTTTTAATGGATAATACCCACCCTTTAAATTCATTCTTCTCATCTTATGGATAGTCAAAATTTTAAATAGATGCCCACACATTCTAAAAATATTGAAATAAGATCCTTGTCCCATCCATATCATGAATGGGGATTTATTTTCCAAGTTTAACCCCTTCATTTATTTCATGGTTGTTCTACCTTGGTCCATTATTGCCTCTCTAAGTTTTGACAAGGATGGAATTTGATAAGGTTGACTAGGGGGCTGATCAGGAACTCTTTAAGGATGAGATTGAGGCTCTTAGAGGGGAGAGGACACATAAGAATAAACTAAATGAGCTTGATACTCTTCATAAGGTATCAACACATTATCTACATTATGGATCATGCTTCTCATCATTGATATGTCCACATTCCTACAAGATGACCATTGTTCACCCTCACAACCTGACCATATGTTCTTGACTAACTCAAGAACACTCCTTGCATTTTATAGAACATGGATAAGGATTGATAGAGAAAAGTCCAAACCCCTACTAATCTCCCTTATCAACTCAATATAAACTAATAATGCTTGTTTGACTCCTAATAAATATGTAACAGGATAAACTTGGTCTTGACAAGGGGAATTAGAAGACTGATTTGATTATAAAGGAGGCTGACCTTGGTCATATGGAAGGGTGGGAGGGGGATAAAGGCCATGATAGGGATGATAGGATAGTTGTGGGTCACTTGGGGAAACACAAATATTATTTTCTTGATAAGTGTAATGCTAAGGTAGATAATAAACATACTAATCAAAATATGTTTGATTATACATACTAGATTATTATGATTAGGAACTTAGCTAGGCTACTTAAACTAGCTAATAGATGCTCATAGTTTTCATTGATGTTTGAAAACTTACCTCCAAAGTCTGATTAGATGAAGAGAACACAAAAACTCTTCACCAGTGAATAACATAGTAAGTCCCAATAGGCATGCCAAAACTTGTTATGTCATTAATCTACACCTTTGGAGAGATTTATTTAAGATCTCTCTCACTAATCCATAATATTGGGGCAACCCTAGGCTGTGGGTAACCTCTAATAGGGATGAACATTTAGAGAAGGCTGAATTTTTTTGATGAATCACGTAAACTAATGTTGTCATAGTGAAAAGGGTTAAAAAAGGGGAAAGGGATCATAAGAAGGCTAAAGTGTGATGCACCAAATAAAAATGGGAAAATTCCATAAGCTTAAACCCATACTAGATCAACATAAGACAATTCTATGTCACACAACCTCAAAAACTAGCTAATTACATAAGTGTTTCATGGACTAGGTCTAGGTAGAACACTAATCTAGACCTATAATAACTTGAAAACACCCTAAATGAGGTTAGAAAGGATGACAATGGATGAAGAAGATTATTCTTCACACAGTTCCATCATGCACAACTCACTCAACATAGATCCAAGACAAGATATAGGTAAAGAAAAGCTTTTATTACATCAAGAGGTATTTCTTACAAATGCTTGATAAGGTTTTAACTAATCAAGATGAACATATCTTGTAATATCTCAGATAGTCCCCTACTCTTCAAAATCAAAGAGTCCTTATGAGAGTCTATAATCTGAGAGAGAGAGAGAGAGAGAGAGAGAGAGAGAGAGAGAGAGAGAGAGAGAGAGAGAGAGAGAGAGAGAGAGAGAGAGAGAGAGAGAGAGAGAGAGAGAGAGAGAGAGAGAGAGAGAGAGAGAGAGAGAGAGAGAGAGAGAGAGAGAGAGAGAGAGAGAGAGAAGGTTCACATGGAAGGAAATTATCACCCATAAGAGGTGACTCCTTGACCTCATATCAATTTTAATTGGGCCTTCTTAAATTATGCCATCTATTACCTCTTAATTTATTCTCAAGATTTTTCTATCATTTATTTGACTCCTTGACCTCATACGTATTGTAAATATCCCTTTGCATGGACTGAATGCATACCATTGATTTACTTGACAATTTCCATGGTCATGACAATTGGAATCTTCTCATTCAACTTCAAGATTTGTTGACCTTGTTGACTTCTTTCTCATTATTGATCTACTTTGGTACGATGGATAGTGTACCATTGATCAACTTGGACCCACTAACTCTATCAATTACCATACACCATTAGATATTTATAAGTGAGAATGAGATCTTGCCACTTATTAGTCATGAATTCATCATTAGGATCCATTAACCTTTTGACTTGATGCTCACCATTGATATTTGAAGCATGATCAAATGTACACCGTTAGATCTTCAAGACACACTAACATCACTTATTTCTTGGTCACCATTAGATATTGATTCCAAATTCTATGATTTAGACACTTATCATCTCCTATTTTATCCTTTGAATATTTGAATTTAAATAGCTATTTATTGTAGCTCAAATTTAATGTCCCTGCACATGTTTCACTCTTCAAGTCTAACTTTAAAGGCTTATATCTTTAGATATCAAGCTCATCGAGTTAAAAAATTTGTAGAG
Organism: Torreya grandis; assembly: GCA_037957365.1. Lineage (NCBI taxonomy): Eukaryota > Viridiplantae > Streptophyta > Pinopsida > Cupressales > Taxaceae > Torreya > Torreya grandis. Next base: position 7,812 of record JARHVA010006665.1, read on the forward strand.
GATGATCTTGGCACTAAATTGATCATGCCCATGTGATGTTTTTGGCTTGATAGGCTTCTTGAGCATACTATAAAATACATAAACAAACTGGTCTATTTGTTTCCTTGTGACATGTGATGATGGTCTGGCTCCTTAAAATCACAAAGTTCAGACTTTAATCTTTATTAAAGTGTTTGAAAAGCTTGTATCCCATAAGTGAATTGCATGAAGGTTGTTTTATATTCCTCTTATTAGATTTATTCTCAACCAAGAACCTATTCAAGTTCAAACCATATCTAGTAAAAAGTTTCTTATGTGGGCCAAATTTGGCCAACAAGTCACCTTATTTTTGTATCTAGTTTCGAGAAACATGTGCGACCATTCTAAAGCATTATCTACCCATATTTTACATGAAGTCTCAAGAGAGGAAAATGGTGAATTAGGGAGGTAAGTTGAAGATTTTAATATCCTACACAATTGAAAGGATTGGGTATGTATGCAATGTAAGATTCAAATCCTTTAGGATTCCTATGTTCTTAACAATTATACCATCTAGCTAAACCATTCCCTTTACAACAACATAAGAATTTTGTTCATAAGGTAGCCTATTATATGTGAGCTGACTTTGTGCTTGTGAATTACCTTGGTAGGGAGGTCTACTTGACTAGTATTACTGAGTGTAATGTTAATGAATTCTAGAATACTATGATTGCCACCTTTTGAGGGATAAAAGCTCATTTCCAGAGATTTTTAGTAGTGTTTTGACCTCATATAATTAATTAAGGGGATAAAAAAAAATGAATTTTTTGGGCTTACTATGATAAGAATGGGTGTTAATGAAGGATACACAATAGATTACCTAGGTGGTAGCTTTAGGAAGAATGATATAGGAGGTTTAGGTACAATCTTCCCTAGCTAGATCAATACATTTTTGTTCACAACACAAAAACCTCATACATATCAATTACTAATGCACTTCACATATATTGTATCATCATAACTATATTAATGTTAAGTTCTTTTAAAAAATATAAAAATTTAGTATTGGGGCATGGCTTACATAAGGGTACAATTCTATCCTAGACTCTCTGGAACCTAAAGTTAAAATCAACCATCATCTCATGTAGGGCTCTCTTTATAGTTGTAAGCTACTCTATTAGGGATACGTGATCACTCTAGTCCTTGAATTACTTGCATAATTCTTACTCAAACTCATCTTAGTTGTGAATAGAGTTTAGTCTCAAGCCTTTGTATCACTAAAGTGCTTTGTATTTGAAAGAAGAGACAAACAACCTAACTATAATGTTGTACTCAATGACATGGTATAATAAGAAGATATTTGCAATAGCCTAAATATGCTCCACATACAAAGTTGAGTTATCACTAGTGAAGAAGGATAAAAGTTTGAGGGCTATGGCTATAATTTCATCATATTAGGAAATAAATAGACTACCCTCCATTGAAAGGGACAAATGGTTGCTTCTTCTTCATATCCATGAATTGGATAGGGAATAATATTACTCTTGGTGTGGGGAAATTCTTAAATATGGGTGTAGATTTATATCTAGGGGATGATTATCTTAAAATAATATTTTTTTTGATATGGGATTAATATATTCTTACCCTTCTCCTTATAGAGATCACACAAAGCTCAATGAAATTGAAATAAATACCCCTTGCAAAATATATTATTTTTCTTGGCATATAGATTAAACACTGATCTTTATGAACCATAATTGCTTAGAGCCACCAGGTGATAATACTGAGTGTTTGTAAAATTTTTATCTAAGGATAACACTAATCCTTTAGCTCTTTCTTTAAATTGGTCCCACCGGGCATGATAGAAACTATTATCATTTAAAACATGCACTTGTGGATGGTTTGTGAAACAAGAGGTTTTGATGTAAGTTATAAAACATGCATGATTTATGTAGGGTGAAGAAGTGTTTGACATTGAGAATTGAAGTTTTATCTCTCACCTACATATACATAATATCAATTTTCTCATCATAATGATCAAACGATCCCCAAGGTGTAGGACCCTTTTGCTCCTTGGGATGAAGCTTCAGAGTAGGTCAACATCCTTTTATTCTAAGTGCACCTAGTTTAGAACTAATGCATAGACCTGAAGACAAGAAAGGTAAATCTAACATTAATCTAAACCTAAGATTTTGAGGAAAAATATAGGGAAAAGGTAAGAATTTATTAGAAAGTGAAAGGTGATGCACCAAGAATAGAATGAGTGATCTTATTACCTTGGACACACTATAAATATAAATAACAAGACAATATGACATAGAATCTAACATGTACACTCTAAATGCATAATTATTTCACATAGAGATGTAGGAATTCAATGCAACATTGAGAGGGATAAATTTTATCCATAAATAAGGCCTACATAGATATGAATGCACACTTAATATGACTTGCAAGTGAGTACCAAATTATGCACAAAGGTGTTATAGATGTACAATGATGAGATGGGTAAACATTACCCATAGATAAAGATAAATAAAGACAAATTACACAAAATGTACAAGAATAATGGAGGAAGGTAAACTAAATTATCATTAAAGTGTAAGGTCCAACCAATAAAAGTATTTTTAGAGGGAAAATTTTTATAGCGTGAGGTTGCATAAAAAATCTTGACCCCTCTTACAGTGAAGAAAAAGGATTGTATAAGGGAGTAAGCCATTTAAAATTAATGCAACCCTTGAGTTGGTAGATATAGTCTTTTAATTCTATTACAACATTGCATCCATGCTTCTTAATTTTTTCCTAGTGATCCAAATCTTGGGAGTTGGTAGTAGGATTTTTATCGATCCACATGCATGTTTGAGAATGGAAGATCTTTGGGATAGTTATAGGTATGGAATGTGATAATATTATGATGTTTGATAGCTACATGTGGATTTTATTATCCTGATAAGGCCCTGAATACCATTGAACTAATTTTTAACTACCATTTTATAATTTATTGCCACTTGTTAATCGCTATGCATTTTATGGGAATAAGTGTGTTACAACTTTGGGGGATACTACACACTCATGACTGTGTAGTTAGGATGTTTTATGAGTCACAATTTGGTGAAGGATGTAGATATAAAATCAATTTATATAGTTGTATGAATTTTAACGCTTTTGTATCATATCCCCCTTGATAGTTCTCACAATTCTTCACTTCATACTTAGGGCTCATATTGGTCTGTGAGGTGGCATGTGTGGAGTATAAATTATATCCTATAATTTATGAGAGTTCAAAAGTAGAATTATGTGATTTGGTGTGGGAATTAATCATGGAATCAAAAATAATATTTTGAATAGGGGTGTGTAATAATATTGAAGATCCTGGGTGCACTCTTCATGATTTAGAACTAATTCTTGTGTACCTCTCCCTATGCTATATGAATATTGGGAGCTCTTCACCTTTGAACTTACATGCCATTTAGTTCATGTGATGGAGGGTCTTGATGTAGGGCATGCATTAGAAACTCCTTATGATAAAAAATGGAGACTTATCCAATTTCAAGATCTACACTGATTATTTAAAGTATGGGCATGAATGGGAATCATCAGTGTGTAGGCTTGTTTTAAGTAACTCAACACTTTATGGGTACACAAACATTCTAAAAGATATTTATGAGTTATGTAAAAACTAGGGGTGAATTAGAAAGTCAATATTCACCTCTAGGTTAGTGGGATGATGACACATGAACATCTCTTACTACTTTGATTGCTTGGTGTAGCCTATACATAGAACTATGTTGATGTCACCTTTGGGTGACTTGAGTTCTTTACTTTAGATTCATGTGAGTAGAATGATGCAACAAGACAAGATTAAATGAGCTCTAGGATGTTTCAGGAAATTCCTAAGTATGAAATAACATATTTAAAATAAAACAAAGGCAAATAACCCACTAAATAAGATAACACATCAACTTGGTTATCCATTAGATCATAAATAAAGCATACATATAAGCATGCGTTAAAAGAAAATCAAAGGCAAAAATTAAATCATATAATATTTATTATGTGCATATTCAATTATCCTATAACCTTGTAACATATTGAAAATGATAAGATAAATTCATATTGATTGTGTCAACCAAATAACAAAAATCAAGAGGAGTAGATAAATTCCTCTTAGCATCATATAAATTTCTTAAGCTTATACTTTTCAAAATTCCATGTTATATACTTCTGGTTAGAATACCTTGAGTTAAGATATTCAATAAAATAGTGGGTCCCTATTTTAATTTTAAAAATGGGGTATGTGTTTTAGGTCACAATACATTATTAATTTCATTGTTATGTATATGGATGACTTAACATTTTTATGCAAATGCAAATCAAACCATTTAAGGCACTTGTATAAGATATTTGAATATTGTCATAAGTTTGTTATTTCACTCAATCCAAATAAATGTATATTCTATGCAACTAAAGATAAGCTCCTTGGTTAGGTAATTATGAAATAAAGTATGTAAATTGAACCTTATAGAGTTGATACCATTTCTAAAATTCAATTACAAAATAGTAAGAAGGAACTAAAACATTTCTTTGGTAAAATCAATTTTATATAGAAATTCATTTTGGGTTTTACTAAGATCATTAAAAAATTGAATGCCATGTTAAAATAAGGAGATAAATTTTATTGGACACCTAACTTAAAGAAATCATTTCAATAAATTAAAGATGCCATAATGTAGGCCCTTGTTTTGCTCAAGCTAGACTACACAAAAGATTTGTACTTATATTCATCTCAGTCTAATCATACCATTCCTACATTCTTTACTCAAAAACTAGAAGATGGAAAAGATCCTATAGATTTCATGAGCACCAGTTTAAAGGAAGCTAAATTGAAATACCCTATTTTAGACAAGAAAGATTATGCACTATTAAAGTCAATAAATAAATTTAGCCATTACATCTTAAGGAACAAAGTTTATGCTATGGTTTTGGATCTTGCTATCAAGATTATGTTGGGTTAGAAATAATTTGGAGAAATAAGATTATGTTGGGTCTCAAAATTTTAATAACATGACATTGAAGTTAGGATTTTAAATTTAGTTTAAGGCCAAGGATTATTGCAATTGATCTCTGAAATTGATCCAAGTATTATTGTTGTCCAAGTAAATCAGTCTAAACTAAAAAATAGCCCTTGGTATGAGTCCATTATTCATTACTTACTATATGACATTCCTTTAGGTGGCTTGGATAGGATACAAAAGAGATAATTAAGGTTTAAGGATTATAATTACATGTTGAATAAAGGTGTTTTATACCATAAAAACCATGAATGGGCTTTCTTAAGATGATTACAAAAGAGGAAGCACTAGATGTCATGACTTCTTTCCATGATAAACTAGGTAGTGTTAATCCTTCTAGTAGTGTGACAACCCACATCATATTGAGGGATATTTTTTATTGGCCATCATTATTTAAGGATTCTCATATGCATGTGATATCATGTCACCTCTATCAAAAAAATTTAAAGAGGGAGATTCATGATGCCATGCCCCTTCAACTAGTAATTGAGGAATGTATCTTTGGTCAATGGGATATGGACATTATTAGAGTCATAACTCCAAACTCTTAGGCCAACCATAAATTCATCATTATATCCACTAAATATTTTACAATATGGGATGAAGTAAAAGACACCAAGAATAGTACTACTAAAGAGGTCATTATATTCCTTAAAGAGTACATTACAACCAAATTTCACATGCCTTTGTTACTTGTGTGTGAAAATGGACCTACCTTTCAATTAACTGAGTTGATTAATTGAAAATATCAGAACATAATTACATTGAAGTTATATTCAAACTATTAACCTCAAGGAAATGGTTTGGTTGAGTTCATAGATAAGGAATTGTTCGGTGTCATCGAGAAATCAATAGAAGATAACCCATGCAGTTGTTATCTCCTTCTTAAGTATGCTTTATGGGCTAATGATACAAGGCATAAAAAAATCATTAAGAGATCCCATTTCATGATACTTTATGTCATAGAACTAATATTTCCAATGACACTCAAAATACCCAAATATTAATTCATTAATGACTACATATAAGAAAATGAGATGTGTCAATCTAAGCTATTGGACCTAATTCATATGGATGATATGAGATATAAAACCTTGTATAATTTATGAAAGCATCAAGAATATGTGAAAATATTGTTTAATATAAAATCCAAAGTCAAATTATTTCATATTTTAGTCTTGGTTTTATTATGGAATAAATATGATGATAATAAAGGTTAGCATTCTACTATAAGTCTTCTTTGGACCAGTCCTTATCAAGTTGTAGAATTATTAGGACAAAATACTTTCATATTAAACTATTTGTAAGGAAATGAAATATAGCTACTAGTCAACAAATAGTTTTTGAAGAATTAATTATCAACTATTATATCTAACACCATTTCAGAATGAGTCAGGTGATTTGTTCCATTATATATTGTATAGTGTTTAGTTCTTTCTTACATTAGGTTTCCTTGATACTATTTATTTGCTTTGATTTAATTTATTTTTCCTATTTCTTCCCCCTAACTAATTTGAGTTGGCTTTTTTATTTTAAACCATTTATGTCTTTTTAGTGTGTTCTCTAAAAAGAGAAACTCATCAAGGTTAATTAACTTGCATATCTTGAGAAATTAGATTTGTTAAAGGTGGCCCTATGGAATTGTTATTTTAGACCTTCCCTTATAAACAATTGACTGTAATTATATATATATAGAACAAAGCCTAGTCATAACCAACATTGCATCAAAGTTAGGTCTAAGAAGAAATAGAAAATAGAACAACAATGTCTAAATTTAGGTGTTCCTAGTTTTTTTTGGTTTGGTCACTTCAACTGGTGACTAAATGCATGAGAATTATTTAGATTTCAGAAGTTAGAAAATAAGTAGTCATTATTGAATAAGTCCATAAATTGGAAGCAATTTTGTTGTACATTTTTAGAATTTTTAAGTCTAATGATTCAAAATATAATATTTGAATTTTATAAATATTGCATTTTCTATTTGAAACCATCAAACTGTAGTTAATTTCATATCTAAAGCAAAATGTAGGAAATAAATGAATTTAAGTTTATCTTAATAGTTATGAAATTTTTAAGTCTATCATTGCACCCATATCAACCCCAATGGACTAAAGAATGAAATATTTTCAAAATAAATAATCAAAAGGAAATTGAATAAAATGCAAAATCCTAATTCTTTCCTCAAAAGGGTTATTCAAGAAATCTCCATCACAAGCTTTCTAGCCTGGTTGGCAAAGGAGTAATGCCATGAGTGGGACTAGAGGTATCTCTATCAGGGATATGACACCTGACTACAAGTAGAGAAATGATCATGTCATCTCCCCCAAGATAAATATCTAAATTATCTTTATAAAAAATTCTAAATGTTTTAGACATGCTTAAATTTTTGTATAAAAATGCAAAGGGCTATAAAAGAACCAATCAATTTTAACACACATCGATAGTCTAAGGTATATCTAAATCTTAGTATGCCACATATTGAATTAGAATTTAGTACCTTCATCGTTCTAATTTTATATAATGAATTATCTTAAAGTTTGTGATTATTGTCTAGTTGTAAAGAATTAGAGTCTAAGTTTTAAATGCCAATACAACATTTTGCCCGTAGAGGTCACCCTTTTGGGTCCAACATGCCCCATTATCAGATTTAAAATGGGTGCTCTCTTAGTTCAACAGAACCACTTCCTTATTCCTCCCTTGATTAGTTTCTTGGTATTTGATGTGAATATTTGACATTGCTCAAACCTACCAAGTTTAACCTTTTTAGATAATGCATTTTAAAGTGCCTTTGAAAATCATCTTTTTATTAAAATATGACTAATACTTATGCAATTGGTGTAACATTTAGATATTTAAAAAAATCTTTCCTTTGAAATTCAACTCATAATTATTTCATCATATTGGAAAATGACTAAGCTTCTATAATGACTTACTTTAGAACTTAACGTATTTTTTATATTATGATCTCTTTTAAAAATTTCATGAGTGTAAAATTTTAGTTTTCAATATGTGGGAATTTTAAAGTATTTAAGTTTTAGATCTGATGTGGCCCTTCAAATAGTTTATTTCACTATTTCCAATCTTTTAAATGGAAATATTTGAGTCCTTAGTAGTGAGTCATGGTTTATCCTTTTATGATGTTCTAATGTCCTTTACTGAGGAAATTCATGCTTTCATTATATACTTAGTCAATTTTTCTCATTTCAATGAACTAACCATGCTAACATTTCAAAGGTGTCTACCTTAGACCTTTTTTTTGCATGTTTTCTCCCCAAGCCCTCTAGATGACTGAGATCATGCCATGTGGTATGATCCCATTCACCCAAGTACTTAAGGGTTTTCATAATACTTAGCCATTTTATTTGAAAATACCTAAGCCTTTGGGTCATTGATTTGATTCCACGTGGCATCAACTCGAGGATATAATGGAATGAGAGTAAGTCAAAAAATAATGGCTCTAGGCATCTAGGTCATTGAGATGATGCCACATGGTAACATCTTATAAACCCAATGAATTAGAATCCAAGGCAAAATGTAATAACTTTGGGCCTCCAAGTCATTGAGATGATCCAATGTGGCATCATCCAATTGACATATAGACCTAGAAACCAATGTTTTCTCATATACCCTTTGGGCCTTTGGGTTCATAGGACTACACCAAGTGGTGCCATCCCATGATACTAGAGCTAACAGGGTAGGGAAAGATGAACTTAGGGCCAAAAAAAGTAGAAAAGTGGACTTGGGAACCTGAGAGGAATTTGATGTGGCTAAGGAATAAACTTAAGAGATTATAGATGAGTGACAAGTATACAGAGGGACACATCATCTAGCTAATTCATTGTAAAATAATGAGAAGAAGACACATTGAGCCCAATAATATCTACAAGACATGAGCCTAAATTTTATGGATTTTCAAAATGTTAGAATATCCTGAGTTGAAGATAATAATAGACTAATTAGTCAAATTAGCTTTTGAGGAGTTTAACTATAAAAATAGGACATGAGGAGTCTAACTGGTCAATCATCTCTTTGTCTTATTTTGTCTTAGCTTGTGATTGTCTACCTCAAGAGCACATTTAAATGATTTTATAATAAAATTGAAATAAATACTAGTCTAATTTGAAATTCATGTTGTTCCTTAATAATGATATTCATTTATTGATATAAAATAATTAATAAGTGTTAAGAAGAGATTGCAATACTGGTTTACTAATAAATATGTTGTTAAATTGCACAATACCTAGTATGATTGCTTCTAATTTTGTATTATGTTTAAGTTTAAGTTGCGTAGATCCATCATGTGAAATAATCAAATACCTTTCATATGATTTAATTTAATATAACTTCATGATAATATGTTTAGTTAATTCCTTATAATCCCACCCATTAAGTTTATTTAGTTTGTGCTACAGCTAGACCCAATACATAATGGTATAATTATGATCAGACAAGATTTTGATTTTTAACATAAATAATCTTATTTAGGTTATGTAATCACTTAATTTACTACCCTACTCTTCCCATATATTTTATCTTTTTGTTATGAATGTCATACCCATATATTATAATGTAAAATCCATGTGAATGATGGGGTAAAAGGAATTAATTTAACATCAATAATAATCCTCAATCAATACAGAGCAGATTAAATTTTATTAGTTCATTTCTATTTCTCACCAATATAAATGATTGGAAAGCTCTTGGATCTTGGATTCAACTAACTAGATCATAAAAATGAGGGAAAATTTATACCATGTGTTAATATCCCCCTTTTTCCTAATCATAAAAATTAGTGCAATATCTATTTCTTCTGTAGGTCAAAAATCAAGACCAACAATAAAGATCACACTATAGAAATTAGTTGTAGGTTAAAATACTCATACTTTGAATCTAAGACTTTACCATAAGATAATATTATTCCCCTACATGGAAAAACCCTTAGCAATGACTCCTCAAGTGTAGAAATAATATAATTGTAAGATACAACAATGTGAAAATAAATGTTGCTCTCTATTGGATTGAAGTAAACATGGTATTTATAGCTAAGGATTGACTCTAAAACCTACCAAGAATTAATCCAACAAGATCTAATGAATCTATTTTGTTTTATGGGAAAGATAAACATTAGGTCTTAAACTAGGTCAACTAGGCTAATTTAGTTCTATAATGTGCACTCAATCCCTAACAAGATTGACCTAGTTGACATAGTAGGCAAATCAATAAAATGGGAGTATGATTAGTCAAGATATATTTAGGAAGGTGAATTTCTTATAAGAGAGGATAAATGGGTTTTAATTATTTAGGGAGTTGGATAAAATTAACTTTTAATAGTTTTAGGTAATAATATATAGACCAACAATCTTGAGAAGCACCAAAGTTCTACCCACCCCTTTCTTGGTGCACCCTTTAAGGCATGCACTAAAATATATTGAAACTTGACATGTCCTTGCAAGAGAGAATGAGTCATTATATGATAAAGTTTTAAAATATTGTGTATACAATATGTATAAATGAATCTCATAGTATCAAAACATAACAATCACTAAGATTCATGATATGGATAATGGAAATGTCTAGGGGTAACAAGCAAAAGATCAAAAAATAATCAAGACACACATGAACACTCAATATCACATAAAATAGGGTATAAGGAGACCACAAATAAGGGGCATGTTCAAATTCTTCACTCTCAAAGGATAAGACATTTTCAAATATAAGCATATAAAAGAAACAACACTCATAGGCATTATGGCAAAGAAAGAACATGTTCAAATGTTCCAAAATCAAGACAAGATAGAAAATAATAATTACACTAAAGTAAGGCATGTGATAATATGAATAGGTTAAATATAAGCAACTAGCATAAGCATATCACACTAGTCCCCATATACATGTATTAGGAAAATGTCATGTAGCATAATATATCCAACACACTTTGTAAGATGTAAGCATAAATATAGACATGTGTAATCATTATTATATAAGATCAATATGATAATGTAAAGTGATCATAAAAAATTTCACCTATATCAGACATGATAAATATAAGTATACACCCCCAACATTGTGTGTCACACTGGTAGAAGAAAGGCCCAACATTTATAAGCTCATGTATCATGGATCTAGTGTGTACTTGTATCAAACTCAAGTAATCAAGAAAAATATGTGTATATATAAAGGAAATGATATGATGTTTACTAAAATAAAGTAAATGACATATATTCCAAAACCAATAAATATGTAAATGCTAAGTATTTACTTTATATGAATGTTTTTGTTTTTTATTGATTATTTGATTAATTTTTTTTGAATTTTTGAATTATTATAAACTATTTTTTGTACAATGAAGGTTGATATGAGAATCTAAAAATGTCATCAAAGGGATGTCTATATGAATATGTAAGAAGATGAGCATATGTATACTCATCTACATGATGTAAAGGAAAACATTCTTGTGAAGAAGTGCTAAGTATGTATACCTCTAAATCATTATCATACCAATATTTTGCATTATTAGGATCATAATCATCAATGTAATCATTATTATATGTTAAATGTAATGTATTAGGTTGTACTTGAGGTTGTAATATGCTATTTTGATTATATTTTATATTGGTGTATGAGAACTTCATTTCGCCATAGATTGGAGGTGCATTTTGAATATGTGTACCATTGTTAGGAGATTGAAAATTATTTTGAATTTGTTCTTAAATTTTTTAATTTGGTAATTTTTCTTTTTGAAATTGATCTTTTTCATCTTGTAATTTTTGTAAGATTGTTTTCTCTAATTTTTCATTTTGAATATTTTCTTGCTCTATTTTTGATTTTTAACTATTTTTGCTTTGAATTATCATTTGGTATCCATATTATTTATTTTTTGACTCATGATTTAGGATATGCATTCATGATGTGAGTGGATTTATTGATTGATGTATCTATGATAGGACCACCACCATTATTTTTACTTTGTATTTGCTTATTCAAAGCCAAAAAACTATTTGTATGATGCCCATGTATTATATGATATACACAATAGTATTTTGATATTATAAGAGTATGTATATGACGTAATTTTATCACTTTATTTCAAAGCATTTCTCCTAGAATTTCACTTGAGATCTTAGTATCCTTTTGTTCACTTTTTGAAGCACTAGTTTTAAATCTATTTTTTTGATTCCAACATTGAGATGAAGTCTTATTAGGCATAAAATTTCTAGGTGAAGATGTAAACACATGATTAAAACTAGAATATTATTGATTCTTTATGTGCATGATATTATTTTCCCATGATGTTATATTTGAAACCAAATAATAATAATTTTTTAACTCTTATATTGACCTTACCATAGTGATTATTTGATATTTAAGGGATTAAAAATAATAACCCTAGATACTTTAGATTGAATATGCATACACACAGCATCTATAGGAGATGTGGGAGGTGGAGGGGATTAAGAAAGTGTAATTTGGTTAGCTTATTTTAGCACTAATAGGATGGGATTCCTTGCCCCTTGAATTAGTGATAGCATGGACCTCGTTAGATGGAAAATTTATATCACCCTTATTATGTTTAGGAGGAGGAAGATGATGCTTTTATATCCTTTTTTAACATTAAAAATACTAATATGAGAATATGAAAAGAGATACATATAAATTATATAATAATCCAACATGATAAGGAAATAAGAGTTAAAGTTAAAATCCTAAAAGGTTGAAAACTATAGATTTGACCCCATATTCAAAGAAGAGCCAAAGCTTACAAATGTGCAGATCACATGAATTCTTGGTTGATCAACTTCATATAATTAATTAAATATAAGATTACATATATATAGGAGTTAATATATAACTCCACCCCTTAATTTTAGTCTATTTATTCTAACAACTAATAACTAACATATCCTAAAAACTATCACTATCCTATATTCAGGCATGGTTGAAATAACACACTAATAATACAAGCTAATATATGTGTTTATTAACACATTTATTTTATTTAAAAATTAATATATTTCTAAATTATAATATTTTCAAATAAAATAATCCCAACATTCAGTCCGTTAGTGTTTACATGTGTGAAAATAGTGCCCCCCCAACCACTCCCCCATCCCAATTTTGATTTGTAGATGTCAAGTTCACATGATAATACATATGTTACAAGAAAGGAAACTTTTGCTTCAAGAAACATAATACAAAATTTTATTAATATCTACCTTACATAATATGATTATTTGATACCTCCTAAAAAAAAATGATAAATGAATTAACACATAAAAATGACTTAACTTTTCAAAAATTAACACAAACTTAAAAAAAATGACACACTATTAAAAAATTAAAAATTAATTATATATTAATTTAACAAAAAATAAAGTATAAAAAATATCAAATAAATAAAATTAATTAAATAATAACAAATAAAAATCTATACAAAAATCTAAAAAATTAAAAAAATTAACAAAAAAATATAAAATATTATAACCTAAAACATATACCCTATGAAATTAATACTTAAAAAAATAAAACTATACAAAACTGCTCGATATAAATAAATCATTGACACACAAGAAGCATAATGTGGAAAATCTACTTATTAAAAGTTGTCACAACCTAACCTATGATACTAAACATAAGACATGAATAACATTTTTACACTAAATATATATAACATAAATTATAAAAAAATTGACTAAATTTAAAATACCTAAACCACCTAAAAAAATTATGAATTGATAAACCATTTTTGAATTAAAGAGTGATGAAATATATGGGCCAAAAAAATTGTATTGTAATCTAAAATGATAAAAAATGAGGATAGAAGGGTCTTGAGGCAATTAGGCAACAAGATAGATTCCATGGTGATGAGTTGAAGGGATCGACATCAAGACTAGGTCAAATGAGTTGAGGTGTTAGAAGTGTCCAAGATGAATTGAAGACTAATAGGGTAGGTGGTAATGTTTTTATTCATATTTTAATTTTTTATAATGCATGCCTTATGATAACATCCATAGAGGGACAATGTTCCTTCTCTAAATAATCTAAATTTTACACCTAAAGTGTAATAATAATATGTTACACCTGGATTTATTCTAATTGATGAATAAAATTCTTATTAAGGAGCTTATACTATAGAATAAAATAATTGAATCTCCTCAACACAAATTATTTTATTCAAATTTGAAAAAATAATCGATGTGGTTGGTAGGTATGAGTATCTTCAATAAATAAAATATTTATATGATGTAGATAGAATTAGGTATATCTAAGAATGGACACACCATGAGCTCAAGATAGGCATTAGAATCATCTCTAAAATATATATCCCAGTTGGGTAGGGTGTTAAGGGCAACTAGAAATGAATTCTGAGTGATGATAAACTTTCAAGTCATTCTAACCATTCTGACTCAACAACTTCCAATTGAGATACCACTCTTGAAAACCAAATTAAATACTTTTGGCTTAATTAAAAATAAATTTTCTTTGCTATTTCTTATTTTACATGAAAATATCTACTCCAAAAAACTACCAAAATAAATAAAACTATAAACTATTTTATTTTTCTATTTTTGGATCAAAACTATGAACATAATGGAGTGTAAAATTTGCGAATATAGTGAAACTGATGAAGAGGATAATAATGCAAGTTTATGGTGGGTCCAATGGGTTCACACATGGTCTACATTGTTATACCATTGATAGTATGCAAGAATAGGTGAAGAGATAAACAATGACAATTGCATGTGGTATGCACTGAATATCCATTTAAATGAAATTATTTGAGTCAAATATAAATAAATGGAGCATAAACAATGCTTAGAGATGCCACATAAAAATTGATCTAATACCAAATATAAATTTCATCCCATATTTAGTGAAGATCCAAAGCTCATAAATGTGAAGAGCACATGAATTATTGGTCGATAAAATTCATATAATTATATATATATATATATATATATATATATATATATATATATATATATATATGTGTATAAATCTATAAATACAAGTCTCAATTCTAGTTTAGTATTTCTAACAACTAATAACTAACATATCCTAAAAAATCTCATTGTTTTATATTAGTTCTTAGTTGAAACACTACCATAATGATACAAGCTAATATAGGTGTATATTAACACATTTATTTTTTCTCAACAATAATATTTTCCTAACCTATTATATGTTCACATTAAATAATCCCAATAAAAACCCTAGGGAAAGCTAGGGTTTGCACAAGAAGATGTAGAGGTCAGGTTCACCAAATATATTAACATTTTTGGAAATAAGGGTAAGAGAATATCCTAATAAACTAAGGAATAGAGTATTATAAATGCAATCCAATTAAATAAATCAAATTCATAATATTTTGAAATGGTGTTGAATTATGTAAGTATGCTAAATATGGAAAGTATAATGCCAAATAGTAATTTAAAAGATAAAACATGAAGAAGAGATAACACTTCACTTGATCACTAATACACAGGTAGATCTAGGAAATATAGGTGCATAATAAGGCACGATGATTTTTTATAAGGATTCATCATATTATTCATAATAGCTCACTATCTACCTACTAACTACCATCAAAATCTAGAGACTAGTGTCGATGCATCTGTCTTGGTTTTGATGTTTTTGTATGCAATGATGTACATATCAATTTTTAGAAATTCCACCTGCACCTATTATTATTATGTTATTATTCACACATGTAATAATTTAAATATGTATAATATAATGTATATCAATAAAACATAATATATATTGGTGGGGAAAGATTCCCAAAATATTAAACATATGTAGAAATAGAAAAAGTACCCTAGAGGTAGGGAAACACCATACAATACTCCTTTAGAAAGGAATAAATTCACAATTAAACTTTGAGGGGGATACCTCCAATATTATTCATAAAAAATAGAAGACTCAACATTTACTTGATTGATATAATTTACAATGATATTCCTATCCTTTATATAACTAATAATGGATGGGTAATCTCCTAATCCCAATGTAAGCCAACTCATCATCCTGCTAATTCCTAATATATTAGACCCATAAAAATAATTAAGGGTGATGTATGACACATGTTGAAATTTACATCAACCCATATATAGTAATATATCATATCCCTAGGTACATAGAATTCCTTCCTTCCTTGACATGTTTCATCCCTAAAACATGAGAAGAAACCAATTAATAAGTGTACTTAAATATATTTCACACTTGTAAATGATAGTTCACCAAGCCTCTTTCAAATTTACATTGTGCTACTCTGATTTCATTCATGATCATAACTCTAACTCTTTGGTATCCATGCATAGTGATTATTTATTTGATTCCATGTTCCATATTCTACTATGCTACTATGATTCCATGCATAACCATAGTAATTATTCATTGTATTCCATGAATATTCATACTAATTTCACCACTAATTCCAAGTTACATATATTTCAATGCTATTCTAATTGCCCAAATTGATTCTTCCATTAATTCCCTATGTAACCATAATGATTGGTAATTTGATTTCCTATATGGCCAAAGTTATTATTGATATGACACTCTTTGACATTCCTCCATGATTCCTACCTCTCATGATGATGTTGGTACATATGTGCCTCAAAATTTTCTAATATTGTGACCTTACCAAAATGATCTTCTACCTCTTCCATCTTTTCATTTGGTAGTGATTTTGTTTCTTGAGTAGATGAAATTTTCTTCTCTTCTTTTATTGTTTCTTCATATGAATATTATATATGCTCTTATTCACCATATTCAACTTCATCCACATACTCTACCTTGAATTGTATTTCTTTCATTACAACTATGATATCCTGTAAAGTAACATTCCTTTTTTTGTACAAAAAATTCATGAAATGGTTCTTCACATTAATATTTATTGTTCCTAAGGTCTCTAACCAATGATACCCAAGAACTATATCCACACCATACATATATAAATCATAAAAATATGATTTAAAAACACATTTTCCATAGTGAGCTTCAAATTACCAAAAAATTGAGTATTTTTACCATCTAATTGAGCTTCCTTGATATTATTTTCTTGAACATGCATATTTTGAGAAATATCAATATTAATGAAGTTATACTTGCTACTGCAGTTTATGGACACAACGAACTTGTTTATTTGAATGCATACATGAAACTAAAATATTGGTTATAGTTTATTATAATATAAACTATTAGAACCCTTATCATCTAATTCTTCTTCCTCCTCTTCATGAACATTTACCTCTCCTTTTGAACCATATGTATCCTCTTCATCATCATTATTACTCTTTGTTTCTTATTCTTCTTCATCACCTATAATCTTTTCCTCATTTTCATCATTTTTATAATTTTCTTTTTTCTTATTCTACATTCACATTATAATTTTCTTCATCTTATTCCACATCATGATACTTAACCTCTCCTTATACATCATTTATAACTTCCTCCTCATCATAAGTATTTTCACCCTCATTTTCACCTTCTCATACTTACCCAATTTATTTTTAATTATGATACTCTTTTTCATACCCATTAATAAATCTCTAATACACTTATTGTAATAATAAAATCCATAAAAAAACTAGGGTTAGTTAAAAATGACTTAAATTTAAATAAATAATTAAAAATTGATTAGAATACTCCAAACATTTGACTGTAGATTCCTTATATGGTATTATAACTTCAGTGAAAATTTGGTGGAAAAAATCTAAAAAATTTAACATGTAGAGTGAATCTATGAAAAATTATAAAATAAAAATAACTCAAAAATTATCAAAAAGATCTCTAATTTTTATTGTAGCTTTATTATATGATTATATTACATTAGTAAAAAATTCATAGATTTTTTTAAGAAATTTCTACATATATAAATATTTTTTTACAAACACTAAAACAACAATATCTCCCTTACAGTTAATATTAAAACCTCTATTTTTTTAATATTACTTCCTTGAAATATTATCCTACTCTAGTAAAATATTTTTATGTAAACTTATAACATATTACAAGACATAAGAGATTATAAAAAAAATAGAGTTTTACCCACATTATTTTCATAACTCGATGCTTTGATACCACTTGTTATGATCCACATGTAATAATTTAAAGAATCATAATATAATTTAGATCAACACAAAATATGGTAGGTCAATATGCCCAAATATTTAATATATGCATAAATAGAATAAATACCCTTATGTTAGGGAAACACCATACAATACTCCTTTAGGAAGGAATAACTCTATAATTCCACTTTGAGGGGGATATATTTAATATATTTATAATAAATATTATACTAAAAAATTACTTGATTGATATCTTTTACAATTTTACTCCTCTCTTTTATATAGACTTCTATATAACTAATAATGGATGGGTAATCTCTTAATCAATATAGGCCGATTGATTACCCAAAATACTAATTCCCAATATATTAGATCCATACAAATAACTAAGGGGGTTGTGTGCCATATGTCAATAACCCCTTTAACCCATATACATCAACATATGAAATCCATAGGTATATATTAATTTCATTTTCACCTTGTATATTATTTGTTTAGATCATTCGTAGAGGTTCTGGATATCTATATGTAGTTTAAAACCCTAGGTTATCCAATTAGGTCATGCCATATTGAAAAAACAAGGGTTGGTGGGATCAAGATAATTAAATATTACCTAAAATATACCTCTATTAGTGAGAAATATATGCACATCCAATACTTTGAAGAGAGCCTCAAACCAAGGTAGTTCTCCCCCTTATGAGGGCTTCTATGTGAAAAAATGTGAAATATTCTACATGTGAGTGTATGTAGTGATATAGCTTGTAACTTAAAAAGTACTACTAATTAGCTAAATTTTAAATATTTTAGACCTATAAGAATACTGATCCTATGATTGATTTGGAAATATGGAAGAATATGGTAGTTTAGCAAGATTGAGAGCTTTTCTTGCTTGGTATAAGATAGATGTGTGCTTAATTTGTACTTGGTATTGATTGATATTAATGAATGGTATTTGGATTGTATTTATACAACACCTTTTAAAATTTTATAATGAAAGGGTTAAAGGAACACTATATGCCAAATCATACATATCAAAATATTTTTCAAATTTGACTATTTGTGAAGTACACAAACTAGCATTAGAATCAAGGCACTAGTATCAATGCTAGTGCCGAAATATGGATGGTAGTGTTTAGGATAATAGGAAAATGTTGAAGATATGTAATTAATATTGAAGGATATATTAGGTTATAATAATATTTTTGGTTACAAGTAATTTTGGTAATAAAAAAATCAAGGTTAGACTATAATATAAGCATTTAGGCACAATGAAATGGTGAACATGAGCCTTTTAGTAGTGAGAAGGTCCTGAATTGAGGTTAAGCCAAGAGTGATATTTTCCAAGTATACAAGACTAGTTTATCATATAAAATATAGATTTATCATCTACATTGAGATAGTTTTAGGCCTAGAACATCTCATTAGACACATTTTTTAGTTCATATAGGTAAATTATTGTGAAATTTAAAAGTATGATATCTAGTCAGTGTACCTTTGGTTATTTTCATATCTTATGTTGTGAGATTCCATTATTATGCATGTTGTTTCAATTTTAATTTGGAAGATGTCATTGACATTTAGATAATTGTGCCTCTTAGTATATGCTAGTTATCAACCATTCATTTATTATTAGTAATGTAATTTACAATCAATATTGTAATGTTTGAAACCACATGTAAACACTAATTTTACGTACACAACCTAAAAAGTGTCTTTACATGTTATAATAACTTTTGATTATTATCCACTACCATTATTTACATTTAATATCCATAATTACTTTGTTAATTACCACTTACCCTCTTTCTAACCTCCCAAATCTACAAATATCTATTAAAATTCCTTGAAATTTCCATCCATCCTAACAACTTACCCTTGATGAAAATCCCATTAAATATCTTAAAAATCATCCTCCAAAAATTATCCCATGGTTAGATTCACCTTAAAATGCATTTTTCCAAGAAAACACATAATTATTAACAATCCACTATGATCATCATTGATTTTGTTTAATTGGAAATGATTGTTTATACATGACTTTAGCTCACCCAAATGATCCTAAAATGACACTGAAAGGTTGAAAAACACTTGTGAAATGAGTGAAACTCATGAAACCTTATGAAAAAACATTAATATATATTATTGATCTAGATTAAAGGTTTGAATCCTTGGTATTACTTTGTAGAAGTCAAAATACACCAAAATTCATAACACATCAAAAAGTAATTCAAAGTTATTACTGTACTTATTTTTAAGAATAATTTCATCATCTATTTTATTCTATTCTTTAACATTATTAATATTATCATTAGGCTACCTCTATTGTCCTTATAATTTATTTTCATAAACCATAATCATACTGATTAGCATTTTAGGAAATTTTACAAGAATTGTCATCAATCATATTGATCATCATTGATCCTGATCAAATCACTACCAATTATATGAATCAACATCAATCCCTATCAGAACTATTTATTTCTATAATTTGAGCCTATTTCTACAAATTTTTACCATAGTCTTGGTCTATTCTGATTATCTATTTTATTTTGAACATGGAACTCTACCCATAGATGACCATTCTTGGATAATATAAAAAAATACTCTATATTTTTGATTTACCAATTATATCCCAACCCCTTGCTATTGTTGATCAAAGTGATATTTCACATGATTTGAGGCTCTATTCCATAACATTCACCCTTGACATTAATGGTATCTCAACCCAACTTGATATTATCTAAGAATATATCAAAGTTGCATAAGATTATTAACTTGACTATATTGCCTATATTAATGCAATTAAATAAGATTATATATTTTCATAAACATATGTTATCTAAATTATCAACAAGCATTTGTGATTTTCATTTTCATTATTTGTCATCTTAATTTCTAAAATAAGCCAGTTTACATATGCAAAGGGAAGCTTATACCTTCCTAGAACTTGTATTTTACCAAGAAACCCACCCTAGTACTTTATTAATATATTATATTTAGTTTCTCATATGTGTGTAGGTATTCCTTCCTATCCAAAAAACATATCTTGAAATTTCTTGATAAACAGTGTGTAACCAATCACATAGGTATGCCTTATCTCAGTTTAAACCCTATTTTTTTTGAGTTTCTTGTTAGTTTATTTTATAAAGAGTTTCTCATAAAAACTAATTAAACATTCTAACATGCCCACTAGGATACTTTGGGCCTCATAGTTATTGATTTTTAATGTCAATTTCTTTTTCTTTTTCTTTACTTTGTTTTTTAAACAAATTTTTCATTGTTAATCTCATAAAAAAAGAGAAAATAATTTTTTTGGCTTTCTTTTGGAATCTAAGAGGAACTAAATTCATCAATTTACCTTCTTAGGTAATACGCATAGAATAATTATGTGGGTTAATGTATTTTCATAGTCAAATTTCTCCTTCACACACAATTAAAACACAAAAATATCAAAAAAGCAACATAAGCAATCCTGCCTAGGTGGATGTACTTGGATCACCAAGGGGAAAGTCGACTTGGTGTTCTGACTGAGTCTAAATAACTAGTTAATGGAATATTAGCTAATTTCATAACACACTTATCACTTCAGGGTCATTAAGTGATTGGGTAGGCCCTAATATCAAGCCACACACCATCACCAACATAGATCTAGGCCTCATGTACCTTTAGGTATATCAAGGATACCTACCTTAAAAAAACCTAAAAATAGCCTTAGCATACATTTTCATAGGTCTTGTGTTAAGCCAAATGCCCCATATTATTATAAGGAATAATTTATAAAAGAGAATAAAAAACATTAGGAATATTTGATTAAATTATGTGTTTTATCTTCACCAAAGAGAGAAAAAGAAAAATATTTTTTTTGCTTACTTTTCATTTATCTTTATTTCTTTAGCACTACATGGGTTTAACTAGGAAATAATAATATAAATAAACCAAGACACATACATCATCCTCATCCATGTAACATAAAACAAGTCCTTCTATCTCTACCAAATATATCAAGGAGGGCATTCCTCAATTATTTCCATATGGAGACCCTAACATTTCTAGCATACTAGATAGTAATCCAATTACCCTTAGTCATTATCTCAGTACATGATTTATACATATTCCCATCTCTCCTGATGAGCAATCCTCTCAATATATCTATGACATGAAACCAAAAACATTAGAAGAAAATTCAATAGCCATGGTGTCTTCTTTTGTTCATCAACCATTGCTAGTATCTCCCAATATCAATACACGTTCCATTCCAACCTCCACTAATAGTGTGTCACAACCTATAAGTAATCAACCACCACTAGTATCTACTAATTCCTCTAAAACTATTATCCAAACCTAAAGTGTTACCAAACCCAAATCACATCCACTCAAACAACTTCTTCCTTGCTCTAAAATTTATTAGTTTCAATCCATGCCTCTCTTCTGCGTATTCAAACAAATGTGACCACAAACCCAACACAACCATTACAACCCATAAAACAATTTACTTTGTGTCAACGTCTTCAATAACAAATTTTTCCACCATCAACCACTCAATACATTATTCCATCACAACCATTTAAAACCACCTATCTTAATCCATATCAATAACAAACCCTACCCCTATATTCCCGTAGTATGTAATTACATCTTAACCAATCATTACCACCTCAATTGGTTATCCTCTTTCAAAACAATTTCCCACTTTGCTTATGCCTCACCAAAATTTATAATTGAACACTTTAGGTGGTATGGTTCAATATAACACCCAACCTAGCCTCATGTGTATTCTCATGGATAGGATGGTAAAACTCGAGGAGTTTACCTTTAGGTAGAATAATATGCTATCATATGAGTAAATATGTAACCAACCTATCAACCTAGATATCCCTATTAGACACTATACAACAAAATGGGATCTACCCAAGTTAAAAAAAAAATCAAAATAAGGAGGACCCTCAACAACATATTAGGGCCTTTGGACACAATTTCTACCTTATATCCCATGATGATTCTCTCCTCTTGAAAATAGTCTCTATGTCACTAGCTAGATTGGATTTAGATTGGTATAGTTACATTCCACAAGACTCTCTATTCTCTTTTAGATAGCTAGCCCAAATCTTCCTAGAGCATTTTTCTATTATTATCACAAAGAATATAACCATCACTGATTTATATGCCATTAGGAAATGCAAAGAGGAATCAATTGTAATTTTTTTTGCAAGATGGTGGGGACTTATAAACTATTTATAATTTCCCCTCCCTTAGATAGAGTTGATCAAAAAAATTTCTAGGTCATGTGCCATGCATATTTCATCCATTATTCAAGGCCAATATTTTAAGACATTTGATGAAGACTTTAAAATGTCTCATAAGTTAGAAATCTAAGCCTTAGAAGAAAGAAAGGTCAAATTATGAAATAAATTTTTTAACCTTGATCCTTACAAGGGGTCCAACAACACTAAATCAAAAGGCACAACAAATGTTTTTATCCTAAAATCAGCCCCTCCAACAAGAAAATGACTAGCTCCTTCTACTTCTTAGACATAATCATAGAAAGCATTAACATGATTTCCACCCAAATAATACACACCCTTGGAAGAATCTTATGCTTCCATCCTAGACAAACTTTTATAGTTATTGAGCTCGCACCACTCAGGCCCATTAATAACTATTGTTTAAAACCTAATTGGTATAAAGAGAGTGACTATTGTGCCTACCATCATGTACCTAGTCATGAGGTCAATTGATGTCAATATTTCAAGAGTTGGGTCTAGAACCTTATTGATTTATGTGAACTATAATTAGATAATCCAAATGCTCTTTTGAACCAATGTCTTGATACCTTTATAATACCATTCCATAATCATCCATATTCATCTAATTCATTACAAGTAAACATATAAAATACACAAGATTATGAAGCCCATGTAATAAACACCTTTCATGATCAAATTATACACATATAAGTTTGTAACACACTTGAGTCATCTTCTGAAGTAACATAAATTCTGAATCCCTTTATATGAGATATCTTAGAGCAATATAAGCCAATTAAGCCTATTACTATCATCCATTTGAACCTGCCCAATCTCATTACATGGGATCCTCTAGAGGAGGTGACATCTAAACATGCTCAAGACCACTTAAAAAATATGGAAGATAAAAGGGCTACTCCATCTATATGGGATAAATGCCTTAGTGTACCAAATGGTAAATCTCTATGACACCCAATTATAAGGATTTAAATCCTTTAGACATCCAAAAATTAATATCCTCATAAAAAATCCTCACAACCTCCAATAGTGCTCAAAATGAGAAGATGAATATGCCTGAGGTTAAAACTAAAATGTCCATATTATAACCACATCCTTCCTATAAAATAAATATCACAATTATAGAACCACCTCTCAAAGTACCCAAGTTAGCTAAAAATCTTTCCCTCACACTATCAACACCAACATCTCATTTCAATCCCTCAAGTTTTTTATCCCAAAATCTTGTTTAAGATGCTTATACCTAATGTTAGGACCTATTGTATAATCAATATGAAAAATGAAGGCACACAATTAAGCATGATAAAATAATTGACAACAAAAAAATAATAAAATCCTACCAAGACCCATTATAGGGATTATATTCCACCATACTTGATCAACTTATAAAAACATCCCTCTTCACATTACCACCCATCAAGTTTGTCAGTACTCATATCCAATAACCAACATGGAATAAGGGAGATAAGATATGTGCCTACCATAGGATACTAGGACATGATACCAAGAGATACAATTTTCTCAAAGCTATAATCTAGGATCCCCTAGAAAAATATGATCTCTTAATGAAATATCCTTGTCCTAGTCCTCTCCTTGACCAAAACACTAAATCCATAACCATCTCTAAGACTAACGTGATGAATGTCTTAAATACTTTATAATAAAAATCAAAACAAGAATCAAAAGGCATGGTTAATATATTCAACTCTAACCCTAACCTACTCCTTTATAACATCTTTTTGAGTCATCCTAACATGAGTGACTTGATGACTTAAACTAACTATCCATTCTTACAAATTGATATGATACACAACCACATAATCTCAAGCACAAGGTCCCAAAACATAGAATATAAATAAATTAAAAATTTCCATTCAAAGGCTCTTACCCAACTACAGAGACCACCTAACCATCCATTCCAAAAATATTTTTTAATCCATTTTAGGGATAAATTAGAATAATAATTCCTTAAAATTGATACATATATCAATTTTGAAAGAACTCCACCAACTACCCATGAAGATGTCCTTATACAAACTTACCAAAAATTCCCCACAAAAATGCTAAGATATGTTAGAGGCACTACAAGAAATATAGGTACAACCAAATGAACTTCAACCTATATCAACTTTCATCATATGTTTATGAACATCCTCATCCATTACCTTCCATGATTCTAAAATATCCCACTATAGCTTGAAGACTAGGATCTAAATATATTCATCACTGTCCATGTTGAAAAAACCAAGATAAAAAGGGTCATGATTGATAATGGGGATATCACAAACATCATCTCATCACATGCTTTCAAAAAAATCTAGCTATCATAGACCATCATAGCCTAATCCCCAGTTTCCTATGAGCCTTTAACAACATGATAACTCTTACATTAGGTACTATTATCCTCCCTATCTAAATAGGTGCACGTACCCTCCATAAGATATTTTATATGGTAGAAGGGGAACTATAATATAACATATTAGTAGGATTTCTCTAGATCCATGCTATGTGCTTCATCCCTTCTACCTTACATCAGTACCTTAAATACAAGTATAAAGGTAAAATCCACATTGTCCCAATAGATCATCATCCATTCAAAATTTAATTTAACTTATCAACCTAATGATGTCTTAATTACCCTAAAATACTCAACCCCATCATCATTAACAACTAAAACATAATCTAGTTTGAGAATGCCCTCATTTCACATTCCTAATAGTGATTCCCTTGACTCTACACTCTAATAGTTCTCATTAGGGGAATAAAAGCTATCAATGCTTAACACCTTACCTACTCATCAGGAATATGGGAACTTTGACAAATAACACACCAAGCATCCCAACATTATAGAGGTAATATCCTTTGATTTTCCTCATCTTCTTATCTATTTAATCTATGGGGGATATCGCTCAATCCTCATCATAAATATGGAAATGAGTAAATGAGGGAATTTTTCTCTAAATTATCTTAGGCCATACATTATTACTCATAAATGTAGATTTGGGTCATATTGTTTGGCCTCTCTTAATGGAAAAATAGAACATGAGCCTCTTAATCCTTTATATCTACATCCTTTCTATTTTTAATAATATTTTAATAACCATAATCAACATGGGTTTTCCTTTTGTTCAAAATTCATATCCCAAAACCATTTCATTATCCTAAAAAATACCTAATATTGATATAGAATCATGTGGTTATCTGGTAGAATACCTATCTCATCTCTAAATATGAACACCTTGGATCTATTCATGGCATGTTATAAGGGGATAGGCTTTGCCTATACCTGGAAGTAACCCCAAATAATTATTTGACCAATCCCTCACATTAATTAGGTAAGGATTATTTGGGACAAAAATACCACCTTGTACGACTGATTTATCTTTTGAAACATAATAACTTGGGTTATCCTCAACTAATCCATGACAAAAATTCAAGTTGGGATTAAAATAAAAAATTAATAAATGAGAAAAAATATAAACTGATCCCTTGAAGGATAGTTGTTCATAAAAGTGCAAAAATATATCCTAAAATATAAACCACTCCCTCAAAAGATGGCTATCTAAATATGTATATTGTAGAAAACTTTCCATATTGATCAATTTTCAATCAAAAAACATGCCCTTAAAATCTTTGAAGTCAAAATAAAAAATATCCCATAAAAGCTTCTTGCATTGTTCAATTTTATTAAATTTTTAGATTTATTGCATCAATCAATCTACACAATGCATGGATTAACACAAAAAGGGGTCATAAAATCATTAATACAAAGATACTTATCTCTCATACCTAGGATAGGGAAACTAATCCAAAATTAAGCCTAAAACTTGAATCATGTGAAAGTTAGTTCATATATATTTCATAAAAATGTTTAAACTTAGTTGAAATAGGGTTATTAAAACACTTATTAACATTGGATAAAGGATGCATATGCAAATAATACAAGATACATATTCTTGGTTATGATCCAAGTCAATATACAAGTTAAGAATCTCTTTTTAATCTTTTATAAATAATCATAATCACCCAATCATAATTATTATCTAACATTCAAGCTACATAAAATGTTATATAATCTAAAAACATAAAAATCATATACATTTACATAACATTATATATCAAAACTTATGCAATAAAACATCATAATCATGATCCATAATCATATAAAAGTTAAATCATAACATTTAGCAGAATCTAATCAAATAAAATAATCATATAAAAAAGTAACACATGATCGTAATAACTATAAACACTCATGAATCAATATATAAATGTAAATAAAATGTGTACATCATTAGAGTATCATAAATAAAAGGTCACATATATAATATAGTCCTCTAACCACTAAAAAAGTAAAATATATTCAGGTGGTAAACTCTAGAAGAATCAAATCTATGTTCCCATCTCCTCTATCTCCTCCCCTCATCCCCTCCCGATTCCCCTCCATCCTTGCCTTGTGTCATACTTCCCATACTAACTAAAATGGTCAGTTTCCATCTTGAGGATTTACCCTAACTGGAAATATAGGTTGCATATCATCAAACCTTCAAAAGGCATTCTCCCATAATCTACTCATTATATAATAACTTTGCTAACAAATCATAGTATCTATCCACACTCACTATCATTAGTGGTTCTTGTAGACACCTAAAATTGGCCATAATTTGATTTTGATTGGACTTTAGATTGATTTCTACCAACCATTACAAATTAAGCCTATGAATCATTAAACATCCCAAATTTTCTTGTGTATGATTCATCAAATCTTAAAATCATATTAAGACATCCCTTATTGGGGTATCCTATCATATGCAATAATAATCTCTCATGAATTCATCCCTAATCATATTTTGGTATCACAATAGTCAATTTAGCCTATGGACCTATTAAGTGGGGCACATGAAAAAATATCAAATCTTGAAAGAGATAAATGGCTAATTAAAATTAATTAATAATCTAAACCAAATCAAAATCTTAGTTGAATTATCCATGTGAAATTAATAAACAACTAAAAAAGAAATTCAAAAATGAAAATATCCTAGGCTTTCATCATGACTTTTTTGAGTTGTCAAGATATTTAGAAATATATTAAAATATCTCATTTTGGAGACCCATACATATTCATTATAAATCATTATTTCTTGACAACTATAAACTCTACTAGTGTTAGTCTTGACTCACTTAGGTTGGGTTTTAACTCATTCCATGTTTAAACTCCACCTTAACTCACCTTGGGTTAGGGTTAAATCCATTTTCTATAAATATAATTCCTTGCCTATTGGTTTTAAGTTATTTTACTGAAAACTTATCATACATAAATGATTTCAAGGATTTTAAAGATTAAGGTTATAATTACTATTTTGTTACAAGAAATGTTATATGCCAAAATAATAAGCCAAGCCCCAACACAAGCCATGGTGCTAAGGAGAGAAGGAGCCAACAAGCTTCATTTTCCAAAGATTTCTTGAGCACAAACTGAGCCAACCACTAAAAAATACATTTATAGATCCTAAGGAAGGTAAATGATTATGTGCATTTTTCATGTTAGTTGTGATTTTCATTTGTTTTTGTTATTATGCTCACCTCTAGGATTTAGGATTGTAAGTGTTCGTGTTTTTTTTGCTTAAACTAACATTTGATCTAACCTCCCTTCTTAGATTCCTATTATCACAAATGACATGCTTGGTTGGACATACACCCCATGAAGTTGATCCTAAGGATTTTTAGAACACTCCCCTAATGTTTTTCATGTAAAATTTTTAACTTGATGACCAAAATAGGTGAAAAATTCAAGCTAAGGGACATTTTTATAGAAGTTGTGAGGTTTCCCTATGTAATTACGATTTTGCTCTTAGTACAACAATATCACAACTCATAAAATCACATTTTTGCATCTAATTGGTATTGTTTATTCTAATTATTTGTTATCTATAGGTAAAATTAAGATATTGCAATATTATGACTTTAATAGTCTTGATATTGTAGTACCACAATTTCAAGAATCATGATATCCCCTAAACCATTAATGATTTTGCCTCTAAGTACTAGTGGTTAGGCTAGATCATGCCAAGTCAAGTTGCAATATTGTGAATCTTAGAGTTATGATTTTGCCTTGGTATTTGTGATTTTAAAACCAAAGTAACAATTTTGCATTTTATACTTTATTTTCTCATAAGTTTTATTATTGCACTAATAATCATGGTTTTATAAAATTGAGGGTTTTCTCTATGTTTTGTGGTTTTACACTGTGTAAGCCTGAGAGATAAATTTAAGAAGTGATTTGTGCATCCATGAAATTGATTATAAACACAAAGACCCTCTAAAATTTTTTTAGAACCCAAATTCCACAAGGAACATTTAAAACACTTTTCACTTGCAAATTTGACATTTCAATTGGTGTTTTAATAATCTTTTTTTAAAAGTCATTTTCACTTTATCAATGTTTCTTACAAACACATGCCAAGTGGCCTAAATTTTATTCATATTTCATCTTGGTGTAATATAATGAATTCTCACATTAGTTAGATAACTCATATATTTTTTTTTAATTTTATGATTATATGATTCTGAGTTTGTTTTCACAAAAATGAAAGAGGTGTGTATACTCTCCCCTATCCCCTTTAGGGAACTTGGGTGACCAAAAGTGCCCTTTATTTTAAATTGTGACTTTGTCCAAGGTGTGAAAAGAATGTTTTTGAGGATTTCCCCAAAACCCATGGGTGATCTAAACATAACCTTTAAAGACTTTTCATTTAATCTTTTATTTTATGCAACTTGGCTTGTGAGCAGAAGTTCATAGCCTCCTCATGAATTCTTAAAGGAAGATTTGTCTTGGGGTTTCATCTCCAATAATTATTTCATCCTTGATCCATGGGGGGTATATAAATCAATGAACATATACTATGATTTCCAAGGGGTTGAGCAGATAACCTCTCCAATTGTAATGAAGACCCAAGTCAGGTTTGGGTAATCATGGGATTCCACTAGGAAGTACATGGATGGAATCACTATGAAAATGAATAGACCCTTGAATAATGAGTTAGACAATATGTAGTCAATTAAAATGAGTCATCTCTAGTGTTAACCACACTTGGGACCATCTAGATGATCAAAAATTTAGTTTTAGTCAACCCCACTTACCACCAAAATATTATTGATTTAGGGAAAGTATCTCAAAGTTCCATGTCACTATATAATATCTTAGGAGAAGGAGGTGTAAAATACCTACTACTTCATGAAATTTTATTTTTGGATTAATTCTTAAAATCCTCTCAAGAACACTTATATAGACAAAATTCAATAGTAATATATAACCTTGTTAGTTTTAAGATTTAGGACATTACACTAAGTTGTATTTTGTTATTATTCCTTTACTTTCTTGGTATTTTGAGTCTAAAAACATTTTTTTGTTTATTCCATGTAAAAATGAGTTTTATGTCAACATCACTTAGCTATTTGAGGAGGCATTTTACTATCTATTTGACACCATACCTTTGCCTTGAACTTTTTTTCCAAACCATTGTGTGGGTCACCTTATCTAAATGAGTAACATTAGGTTGCCCAAATCATTTCAATTTTTTGTGCCTTATATTTTTGAAATAAGCCATCGATCATACCTTTAGTTCATGACAACATTGTTACTCTACTCAAATCATTTTGTAGACTCATTTTACCTTGTGTCTATGTTTCTAATTTGAAACCAATGCACATGTGCCTTTTGGGTTTTTATCTAATATCATTATGTTGTTCACCTTTGTCTAACTTGTTTATAAAAAAATCCTAGTTGTCCTAAGTTTAATTATAATTAACCATGACAAGTTCAAATTTAAACATTGATTGATTCTATTTATGCCTTGTTTAATTTGGGCATAGACACT
This sequence comes from Torreya grandis, assembly GCA_037957365.1. Lineage (NCBI taxonomy): Eukaryota > Viridiplantae > Streptophyta > Pinopsida > Cupressales > Taxaceae > Torreya > Torreya grandis. Next base: position 39,053 of record JARHVA010006665.1, read on the forward strand.
AATTTTTCTCTTTTTGGTTGTGTAATTTAGGTTAATTATTTACCCAATTTTAAAACTATTGTTTATGCCTTTATTTGGGAGAAAATAGTCTATCTCCAAGGGCCTTTTATTTCATGCCTTATGCCAATTGACTAAGTTAATGTCTAAATTCAAGTTCCTAGTTTATTCCAAAGTGTTTTAGATTTGTTAGATTAAATCATTATTTTGTTTAATGTCTAGATTTTGTTCTTGTTTTATCAAAATTTTGAGTACATACCTATTTGAGCCTAGATTTTGATTTCATGTTTGGCCAAAAGACCTAGAAACCTTTATTTTCATATATTAAGACTTATTTGGAATATTTTGAACCTAGAGTTTGGAACTTCAATTTTAGTTCATCCACTTGAAATGCTTATGTGAGACATTTAACTTTAGACATTTGATGCTAGACTATTTTATACCAAATTTTTTCATAGACATTTTTGGAGATATAATGCCATCCTTTTGACCAAGTTAGTTTGAGTTAAAAACTAGTCTTTTTAGACATCATTTTTTAGAGTTTGTATAACTCTAACACATTTTATATTGAAACATTCATCATTGATTTAAACATGTCTCACTATACTTGTAGTGACATCATGTACAATCTAGGTTATATTAATGTGGTTGCACATGAAGAATTCATTCAATACCCCTATGGAGACAATGTTGTTTATGAGATGGATCTTTATCCACCTTAAAAGAATTAATTAGGGGAATAAATCCAAGATATTTTAAGCCACTATATGGTCAACATAACTCCATACTTGGAGCAAGACCAAGAGCAAATGACACAATACCTAGTTAGCATACCTTTGGTTGTAGAAAATGTAGAATAACAACCATACTATGTTACAATGCCATCAACCTATGACTCTTATTTGTTTGATCATCACTTGAATAAAAAATAAGGATGAGGTCTTAATTATATCCATGGAGGTAGGGGATATGTTTTCATCAAACTTCCCCCATGAAAATTTGCTATGTTTAGTAAGAGTGCCTTACAACATGCCTTATAATCAAAATATTGAACATGCCTCTTCTAGAAACCCTCAATCTCTACTTCCAATGCTATATCAAGACCCTTATATTATTATCATAAGTAAAGGCCTCATGGATGATAACTTCATATATATTTAGATAACATTTCAGACCTATCTAAACTTAGCGCATAACTTTAACTACAAGACCATGTGAAATGCTCCTCTGATTGAGTTAACTCCTTGAATATGAGTCTTAATAAAGTTGACAAGCTAATAAAATTAGGGTATAAACCCATTAATGTGAATTTATTTAGTTAGAGACATGTTCAATGCCCCAAATATCAAATAAGTGTCTTCTAGATCTACCTAGAATAGTGAGCCAAACATAGTGGACAACACATAAGTGATGTCCAATCTAGACCAAAGAGGTGTAAATGAACAAATAACTAGTATACAACAAAACTTGCATTTAGGTTACACCAAAAGTCTTTCCAAAATGTAGGGGGTAGGAACTTCCACCTCCTAACTAAAAATAACTACCTCTTATCCTAAAATAGCTATTTCCTTGAGCACAAAACCATAAGGATTAAATAGTCAAGTGACAGCCAATATCATGCCTTAATAAAATGTGATGAATATTACTCTACCAAAATAGGTGATGATTAATGTTCCAAAGACATAGACATAATCTAACATACCCATGTAGTAGAGGAAAAACATCCTACCACCTCAAAAAGGGAAATTAATTTTCCACCTCACCACGTAGTGATGAATATACCTTTTCAATCATAGACCAACATACCATTATAATCATAAATGATGCCTAATAAACATTAAATGAGTATTGGTCAGTAAAAAATGTTGAACCTTTAACATGCACCTACTTCCCAATAAGAATTCATGTAACTAAGAGGTTCTAATGTTATAAAAGTATTGATTAGGCAATAATTTCCTTTTATTCCTAACATGACACAAACTGAATGATAGCACCTTGGTTTACAAGTTCCCCTTTATCATCAAGGTTTGATTAGTTGGGATCAAGTTCCTAATCAACCTCAATAGGCACAATATTTTAATTGTAGCCATATCCTTCCATCTCAGCCATAATTTCCCTAAAACCAAGCCCTTATATCAAATCCTAACCATAATATCATACAATAATATGTGCAATTTCAACAATTGCATCCTAATATGTGCATGCATTTTCCTAATCAATTCCCTAGCCAAACCAATATTCCATAGTAAACCATGCCTCTAATATACACTGTTCAAAGTAATTCACTTTTGACCACCTATCCTCCACCTTAGACCAATGTTCCCTCTAGTTTCCTAGTCCAAGAAAAACAACAAATGAAGGATACAATTTTTTCCATCCAAGATGGGAAATAGACCAAAATTTTTAAGTTAGATGACATGTGTTCCTACCCTTTTAGCATGGAGTATCTGTAGATACCATTTCCTCTAAGTTACAAACCATACAAATTTGACAAATATAAGGGTAAAGGAGACCCCAAGGCCCATTTAATGGAATTATTTGTTGCTTACCAACCAATGGCTTATAGTGACATATACTTCCTACTATTATTTTTAAGGATTGTATCAAGACAAGATTTGGAGTGGTTCTTGAAATAGTCAAAATAATCAAGTCTCTAATTTTGATGATCTTTCAACCAAGTTTGTGCAAGACTTCTCTTACAATCTATAACATGAAATTTCATTAGTAGATTTGACGCAATTGAAATAGAATACTGGCGAAAGGTTTTCAAGTTATCTATAGTGATGGATAACAATTGAAAGCCAATTTACCCATAATTTACTAGACAAGCAATTAGCTATTATGTTTACTAAGAATTTACATAGTGAGATATCTTACCACTTATAACTGTAGTGTACACACACTTTCAAGGAGATCATTGATAGTGTTTTGTTGATTGAAAGAGCCCTTATTAACAAAGGTATAATCAAGCTTGCCTTGTCAAATTAGAACCAAATTACAAACCAAGGAAATGGCCAAAACCAAAATCAAAATGAAGTCTAAGTGAAAATATCATAACCAACATAAGATAATAATTATGACAAACCTAAGTATTTAAATTAAAACAATAATGTTGTGGGGAATGGAGTAATTGAGTCACAACATGTCTAAATGATGCAAACACCCTCTAGTCAGCCTATGCTACATATGTAAATCAATCTTAACTAACAACCTCTTTAATAAATATAACACGTGCATCAATGCAGACTAGCACAACAAATGCAATAACCATTGCCTTTGAAAACCCTTCTTTCAAGGAGAATTTTTCCTACTCATCACATCTTTAGTGACCTTGGAGAACCCATTTAATCTATGTTTTTAAATCTTACCACTAATATTCTAATTAGTTGGCCTATTCTAAATCACTATCTTATGGGACACTTCTTATCCTTATTGGTACCAACAAAATGAACTATATGAGTATCATTAGGTTAATGGACATAGTTTGTGATGTTGTGTGAATATTAAACATTTGATTGAAAATATGTTGGAAAATAGGGATATTACATTAGATAATGGATCTTCCACATCCAATCAAAACCTTGATATTTATCAAAACTAATTTCCATAACATAACAACCACTAATAGTAATAACAAAAGCCATAACATGAATAACATTAGTATCAACATTTGAGATAGAATCAACAAAACCAACATTAACCAAATGGATAGAATCAAGGATAGAATGATGTAACAACCAACAGACCTACCATGCAGTTTTACATGGATATAAAAAAGTTGTAGGCCATATTGGAGTAGGTCATGTTTCTATTATATCCATCAAACTAAGACCAAGTATTAACTAAACAAGACCATTGATAATCAATCCTCACCAGTCATCTAATGCTAGTGATCCTTCCTTGACCTAAGACCATATATTAGTGTACCAACAAATATGGATTACTGATTTTAGACCTTATATTGATAACTCATTATTGGCTTATGGAAATGCACAAATGGACCAACAATTGAGACATATCCTTTCTAGTCCCCCTCCACCATCATTTGTTAGAAATAATGGTCTTGTATCTAATCCCAATTATGAAACCATAACTTAGTGATCAAAGATCACCATACCAAGCCCACATCCATCTACCAATTCACCCATTTAACCCATTATCCTAGATAGGATCAAGACATTTACCAGTATAAAATCAAAGATGTTTTATATTATGGAATAATTGCAAAATCCACCATCACAAATCTCCATTTTAGATTTGTTGCATATGCCCACCATCCATAAGAATATATTGATAAAATTTCTTGGCTAATCCCAAATTCCTAATGACATCTCTCTAGATAAATTACAAGATTTGGTTGGACATATGGCCCTAGGCCAATAATTAACCTTTGACCAAAGTGAAATGTCATATCTTAGCCTTCTACATAATAATCCATTATATATTGAATTTTTCATAATACAACACAAAGTACAATGTGTTCTCATAAACAATGGATGAGGTCTAAATATTATGTCTCTAAAGATCATCAAGCTTCTCAGGAATACCATGACAAATCTCTAGTTAGAAATGACCACCATTAGGGTCTATGACAATGAAGAGCAAGAATATCAGGACACCATTTGCTTGCCAATTATTATTGGTCCTTTGACCCATGATAGATTATGCTATGTTTTAGACCTCAATTTATCATATAATATGAATTTGGGAAGACCTTGGATACATTAAATTCATGTCATCCCTTCAACATTGCATTAATGTATCAAGTTCTCCCATTCACGTCTGGAGATTTTCATTCATACAAATAATGCAAGCATTTGGAGGTCAATTACCAAAGCTATAAATATTATTTTGGATTGAATATAATTATTAAGAAGGACAAGGGGAAATAAATATTTGTTGATTCAAAAAAGGCTAATTATATTGACCTAGATACCCTTGATTCACTTTCTCAAATGCCACCTTTTGAAATGTCTAATCATTATACCATTTTGACTAATGGCCCAGGAGAATATTTGACCCATGATACATTCCACATTACCAAGCTTCCATAGAAACCTAAGTTTTATAGAAAACCTAAAGCCAAACCACCTTTCATGGAAGGACAAAGAAAGGGTAAAGGCAAATTGCATAGTCTAACACCTATCATTTTCATACCAGCCACTAGCTAAGAACAAGATCTACTTGTAGATGATGAATCTTAGTTTTATAATGACAACCTTTCCTATTATTACCTAAATACAAAGTATCCCATTTCAAACAAAATCATGGATAAACATGCCTATGAAGGTGAAGGCCTTCGACTAAATCAAGAGGGTTCTCTTGAGCCAATTTATGCCACTCGATACAAAGGAACATATGGTATTAGATTTAAACAAACTAGGGGTGAACCCATGTACCTTATTTATGTTCCAACACCAATGAATGGTGATGATATCACTGATAGTGAAGTAGAGTCCAATCATATCCCTTTAAATGACCTAGGCAATACCAATTTATTTGATACCAATGCCATTTATACACTTAGACTAGTTATTTTCCATAATCCATTTCCATTATATTATCCTCAACTTATAGACTAGGATCGACAAAAATCTATAGTGTTAGTCGATGAGTTTTAGAATGATGAGGCCTTCTATGATTTTATAGGCTTAAAGGATCATGTTCCACTAGAAGACCATAAATAAGTGTTTTCAATCAAATCAGATCCTACAACCTATTTTGGAGAATGGGAGAACACCCTTAGCCACAAAAAATTGAATAAAACATTGAGGTGCCAAAGTGAAAACCTCTCTAAGGTACTTTTAAAGGAGGGAAATAGTAAAGAGATAGGTCATTCTAGTTGTGAAAACCTATTTTATGTGCCATTATATGGGTGTGTTTAACCTTACTCAAACATAGCTCAGGATACCACCAATGATCAACTTTCCTATGGGTCCAAGTTTAGTTTTGAAGAACATCAAGCTTTTGATGAAATCATCTAAGAGTTCCCAATAGTGTTTATCACATGGCCATCCCTACCATTAGGATATTGTGATTCTTCATACCTAGGACAACTTGAACAGTGCATCCTAACAAAGGACTCTACTATTTCCATCTAATTTAAATCTTTACCAACCATTCTAGAAGATAGTTTAATTCATCTTTTGGATGACACTATATAATTTAACATCAGGACTCAAAATGACCCAAAATGGATCAAATCAGGTGCATCCCTCATTAAGGAGGAACATGAAGTCTCTACTTCCCTATTGAGGGAGTTTTATGATATATTTGTATGGGCCTACTCTAACATGCCAGGTTTGGACCCCACCTTGGTTGTGTAATACCTTGTGGTATATCTTAATTCTAATATTATAAAATAAAAATTACATAATATGCATCCTTGTATTATTATATTAGTGAAGAAAGAGTTGGAAACACTATATGAAGCATGATGTATTCGATCGATCAACTACATAGAGTGGATCTTGAAAGTTGTAATATTCAACAAGAAGCTAGAAGGAAATAGAATATGCCCTAATTTTAGAGATATAAAAAGGCTTAAGCAAAGATTGACTTTCCTTTGATGAATATTGATATGATAATCAAATCCATAATGGGTTATGAAAGTATTTCAATGATGGATGGACTTTTAGGTTACAACAAATTCAAATTATGCCATAAGACCAACATAAAATAACATTCACCATATCATGGGAAATGTTATATCATCATGTTATGCCATTTGGTCTTAAAAATACTAGTGCCACTTAAAAAATAGCCATGACCATCATATTTCATGATATGATACATGCCATTGTTGAAGACTATGTCGATGACATCCTTGGTAAATCAAAGATTAGGGCCAATCATCCAATAACACTATGATGGATTTTTGAAAGACTGCATGAGTATAAGGTCTAAATTAATCTTAAGAAGTGTGATTTTGGAGTTAATTTAGGTGAATTTATTAGATTCATTATATCTCATAGAGGCATTAAAGTCAATCTGACCAAAGTATAATCCATTACCTAGATGCCATCAACAACTAATTTGAAGTAGCTCCATAGTTTATAAGGAAAGATTCAATCCATCAGATGCTTCATATCTTAGTTGGCTAACAAATTCCATCCATTTACACACCTCTTGAATAAAGGTGTTACATTTCATTAGGATGATCAATGATAAAAAGTATTTTAGTGTTTGAAGGACTATCTTGCCAATCTACTTGTTTTATTGCCTCCTATACTAGGAAATCCATTCTTAATGTACCTATCAATTACAGACAAATCCCTGGGGGAAATTCTATCTCAACATGATGATAATGGAAAAGAGCATGCCATGTATTATCTAATTCATACACTAGTCGTGTATGAGCACAATTATATACCCATTGAAAAATCTTGTTTAGCTATGGTATTTATAGCTCAAAAACTTTGACATTACATGTTAAACAACACTATGGTTATTTCTAAAGTAGATTTGCTCAATTATATACTATCTAAAATAGATTGACAAGGTCATATGGCCAAATGGATCATGCTTTTCAATGAGTTTGAGATATAATATATCAACCAAAAAGCCATCAAGGGGTAAGTTCTTACATATCAGCTTATTGAAGCACCCCTTATAGATACAGAACCACTAACATTCCAATTCATAGATGAGTCTATTATGACCATCATTGACACACCTCTTGAGGAGTATTATTGGAAGCTATATTTTGATGGATAATTCATAGCACATGGATTTTGGGTAGACCTTTTGTTTATTACACCACTTGGGGATCTAATCCCTAAGTCATTTTAGATCAATTTTCCTTGTACCAATAATATGACTGAATATGAATCACTCATTTTATGGATTTGATTGATAGTATAATGGAACATACAACATCTCAAGGTTTATAGTGATTATCAGTTAATCATCAATCATGTCACTGACTATTCTTAGACAAAAGATGACAAATTGATCCCATATAAGGCCATGGTCAACAGTATCAAATAGTATATTATAGATGTAAAATTTGAGCATATACCAAGGGCCATGAATAGAGAAATAGATTCCATAACCACCATTAGATCTTTGATTTGACATACAAATATGACAAAATAATACTAGTTCCTCATTAAAAATCTATTAGTGTTAGCTCATGAACCTTCAACCATCGTAATGATCTATGATATTTTTGGTCCCTACTCTATTTTGTATTTAGAGATTTACACCTATATTCATGACCATATAATTCCACCATACCTATCCTTCAAAAAATCCAACACCTTTATCCACCATGTCACATGTTATACCTTACTTAGATCAACCCTTTACCACCATAATTTTGATAAAACTATAGTTCATTATTTAACTTTGGCAAAATCTACATTAGAATTATGGGAGGTTCATGAAGGAATATGTGGTGCCCACAAAAGTGAGGAAACCATATAAAAAAATCTCTTATGTATTGGGTACTATTAGCCAATGATGGATTCAGATGTAGTTGCATATGTTAAAGTGTGACAAATGTCAATGACATGCTAATTTGATTCATACCTCGGCCAAGAATTTGAAACCAATGCTTACACCTTAGTCATTTTATACATGTGGCCTTGATCTCATTAGGAAGATAAACCCCACCTCATCCAATGGCCATAAACATATCCTTACCACCACTAAATATTTCATTAAGTGGGTTGAATCTATACCGCTCACTTACGTGACTAGAAAGAAAATTTACAAATTCATATTTAACCATCTCATATATTATTATGGTATCCCATCTAACATTATATTTCATAATTAAGGATCATTAGAAAAAAAGGATGTTAAATAGATATGTGTTGGGTATAAAATTACTCAACATTTTTCCATGCCATATTACCCATAAGGTAATAACCAAGTAGAAGCATCTAACAAAAACATTTCCAACATCATTAAAAATATTATTAATGATGCTAGCCAAGATTGGCACCTCCAAATACTATAAAGCCTCTAGGCATACTATAAAAATCACTATATTCTAACATGACCCACTTTATATTTACTTGTTTATGGCATTGAGTTCATTCTTCCCATTGAGCTCAAGTTACCTTCTATATGGATATCTTTAAAGCATGTTATGGATGATGAATAATATCAAGTAGCTAACCTATAAAAGTAGAAGCTACTTGATGAGAAAAGAATGGACACATTTAAAAACCTACAAGCATACTAGAATCAACTCCATGGCCACTATAATTGGTACTTCAAACACAAATAATTTAAGCTTGGTGATCTTGTACTTAAAGAAAACCAAAAAAATACCATGGTGAAGAAGAAACATAAAGGAAAGTTCAAACGTAATTGGATAGGCCATTTCATCATTTTTTTAAACTATGGAAATGGATCATAGATGCTCACTACACTAGATGTAGATGAACTTGATGAGCTGATGAACATTATACACCTCAAGTATTAGTTCACTTGAGAGATCTAGTGTATTGTCTATGAGACCCATTTTTGTTTTACCATAATATCAACATTCTTCTTTGTATTATACCATTTTAACATATACTATTATAAAATACCTTTCCTATTGACTAAGTTATTTTCACCCTCCTTCCCTAGCCTATTGGCATTGGTTTCATTCCATTGGTTCCATGGTTGCTTTTAACTCAAAGGATTTCAATCATGTTTCAATAGTTCTTTTAGAATTATAGATAGAGGCCATATTTTTGAGTAATATGACAATAGTTTGGCATTTTCATCCTTAATTTATTATTCTATTATATACCATGTGGGCTTGATTATAACTACCTTGAGGAAAATCAATGTTTCACCATCATGCTACTAATTATAACCACCTATGGGAAAATTAGTATCATTTACCTATGTATTTTTTTACTAATTATAAGCATGTATGGGAAAATTAAGAATAAAAATTGTTTATCATGCCTTGAAGTACCACCTTACCATACCTACGACATACTCTACTACTTACGAACTTTGTCTCTTTTATTTGAATTAGGTGTTACCTAGTTAGATTCCTCCACTATAAGGTAGATCTATAGTGACTTAAGATCCCATCCTGGGACTATGTAGGTAGTGATTGATTGACATTGAGGTTAGATTAGTCACCCCTTTGCCACACTCTCACCATTTTAAGATCAACCTAAGCTATGCTCCCATCATTTTGTGAATAATTCTTCAATTTGAATTCTCTCACCATTTTGAGAGCTTGGACCATTTAATATATCATAATCCTCGATTGAGTTGAGATACTCCAAAAATTCTAAAAACATTTGAAAATGGATTTAAAAAAAACTAAACATTGACCACTTTTTTTCCTTAAGGATTATGGGATCCCTAACTAATTTACAAGAAATTACTTGTCATTTAGTTTCCCCATCATTATTTCCCTAATATCTCATGCTCTCATATTTTTTCCATCCCACTCCCATATTATTCTATAACATCCATCAAGTTTTTTTTCTCATCATTTTGCTTCTGTCCCATATCTTGAGAGAACTACATTTAACCTAATTTTTTTTGGCTATTATGTCCATATAACTATGTAGGCAACATCAACTTACCTAGCTCATTTAAGGCCAACTTAGCCACCCCCTTCCTTTTCTTCTATTCCCCAATTTTATTTGTTCATTTCATTGTCTTGTATTATTTAGGGGTAATGATCGTCGTCTTGTTTTTTCTTTATTTTTTTAACATTGTGATTAACTATTGTTTATGTTTTGTGTTCTTTTGGTTATTTTTTATTTTTAAATAGTTTTGTCTTTCTATTTGTTTATTTTTTTGCCTCTTTGTTTGATTTCTTCTTGTGCCTTGATTTAGTCTACATACATTCATTGGGTGATTCCTTGTACATTATTCTTGAATCCATCCATATTCATATACCAATATTGTCATCATGATCTTCATCATTGGTACATTATTTTTCCTTGATTATTTGATCATATGTCAGTATACATGCATATTTAAGCTAAGTTATCATGGTGTTATATCATGATGCTTATCATCATGTGCTATAGCAAAAATCAGCTATGGGAGTATACATGGAAATGAGGTAATGATATATCTCCTTGGCACCAAAAAAATTCTTGATCTAAATCAAGTCATATCTTAAATAAAGTAATTAAATCCCAAATTAATTTTACTCTTTACTAGTTTGGATTAACATCTCCCTACTAGTAGGTTCCCCAAAAACAACTTTCTCCTCTATACCAATTTGTCATCATGTTTTCCATAATCTAGGTATAAATATTATAACCACCTTTGGGCAAATCATTGTATACTATCCCACTTGCATTCCCAATGATTATAACCACTTTTAGGAAAATCATAGTGTTTCCATCTATTTGAAGGTTAATGATTATAACCTCCTTTTGGAAAATCATTACCTTTATTATACCTAACTAGGGCATGTTTTCATTGTGATAATGCTTATAGCTACCTTTGCGCAAACCATTATCTCTATCTACCCGATTTGTGTATGTTTTTATCCTATAAATGATTATAACTACTTGTGGGAAAATAATTATTTTCACTTTAATGATTATAATTTCCTTTGGGAAAATAATTCTCTTGTTACCCTAAGCCTTTTTCAATGATTATAACTACCTTTAGGTACAAAATTACCTTTTTGTCCCTCCTATGCTGATCATTATAACTACATGTGGGAAAATCATCTTATTTGTATTCCCAAGTGGGGTAGTTCCATATGCCACTAATTATAACAACCTATGGGGATATTAGTCTTTTCCACCTCATTTCATCTTTTTGGTCTCATAATTTCCTTCTTTTGAGGGACTAATTATTGTCCCCTTTGCCAATCACTCCCTTATGGGGGCACTTCAAGTTCATCCATTTCCATTGAAGTCATAGGCATATAGGACCTTTTCATTTTTTAAGAAAATATTACTATTCCTGTAGCTTGCAACATCTTCCCAAATAGGGGTAAATTATAGACACCTAAAATTGGCCACAACTATCTTTTGACTACACTTCAGACTGATTCCTACGAACAATTGGAAGTTAAGCATATAAATCACTAAATATCCCAAATTTGTTTGTGCATATTCATCAAATCCTAGAATCCCATTGAGGTATCACTAATTGGGTTATCCTAACATATGTAATAATAACCTCTCATGTATTCATCCTTATTCATCCTATGACATCATGACTGTCAATTTGGAATATGGACCTATTAAATGAGGTACATGAACAAACATCAAATATTGAAAGAGTTAAATGGATAATCAAAATTAATTAACAAGCTAAACCAACTTAAGATCCTAGTTGAATTATCCATGTGAAATTAATGAATAACTAAAAAGGATATTCAAAAATGTAAATATCCTATCCTTTCATTATGACCTTTGTGAGCTGTTAATCTCTTTAGAAATATCCTAAAATATCTCATTATTGGAGACCCATGCTTATTCATTTCAATTAACTATTACTTGATAACTATTATATCTACTAGGGTTAGTCTTGAGTCACTTAATTTAGGTTTGAACTCATTCTATGTTTAAGCTCCACCTTAACTCACCTTGGGTTGGGTTTAAATCCATTTTCTATAAATATAATGCCTTGACTTTTGAATTTTAAGCTATTTTGGTGTAAAGTTATCAAGAAAAAAAGAATTGAAGGCTTTGATAAGAGTAAGGTTATAATGCCCATTTTGTTACAAGAAATTTTATGATGCCAAAAAATTAATCCAAGCCCCAACACAAGCCATGGTGCCAAGGAGAGAAGGATCTAACCAGTTTCATTTGCCAAATATTTCTTTAGCATAAACCTAGCAAGCCACTCAAAAGTGCATTTGGAGATTCCAAGAAAGGTAAATGATTGTCTATCTTTTGTATTTTAGTTATGATTTTCATTTGATTTTGTTACTATTATCACCCTTAGGATCTAGGATTTTAAGGTTTAGTGTTAGTGTGTTTCTTTTAATTTTTGTTGCTTAAACTAACACTTGATCTAACCTCTCTTCTCAGATTACTATGATTATAGTCCCATCCCCATAATCTATGCTCTTATACCACCTGATCCTAATGTTGTAACTCTTATAGGTACTCCTAATCCATGGAGTTTATCCCTTTGAACTTGTTACCTATCTTGATCCCATGTCACCTGATCATAGATGGCCTACAAAGTATCATTACTCACCCATAAAGTATCATGGATAGCTTGTAATGTGGTCAAATACCCTTGTAAAATTTCACATTATGCCCTCTCTACAATGATCCCCTTTACATACACCCCCCTTTTATGATCCTCATCCCCTCCTCTCTCCTTGACATCTACCATCTTTTCAGCCTCCCCTTCTTACTATGACTACATTATCCTCCCTTGACTAGCCCCTATATAGTCTCCTCATAATAAAAATAATACTAGTCTATGCATAACATCATCCAAATCAATCCTAATTATGTCCTCCTATACTAATATATGGATACCCATAACATGAGCCTCTGGTAACTAAACCTCAAAATCCTCATGTTTTTAATAATATGATGCATCAGGTATATCATGTACTAAACCAAAATATATTCTCACCCTCCTAAATTGAAATAACTATAAATGCTCTAGTCATTGCCCTCATAACCACCTATCCTAGTGTCATGCATATAACTCTCCTTGCTCTCCAAGACATGAAGGAAATCTCACATACAACCTCCAAATAATATCTCCCTCTTATAAATCATCCATCTCTCAATGATATTATGCTAAATATCATACAATACCATCACCAAATTATCTAACCAGATCATCCTTATATTGAAGGATTCATACACTTTAGGTTATTTGATGCCATATCATCCATGGAATATAAGGCTACTTCATTACTTTGATATGCTCATAAGCCGAACACTATAGTAAAATTGTAATATATAACTCAAATCTTTATTGTGTCCTCCATACCCATAAGTCCCTATACACCTATTCTAAGAGTGTGTGTGACCATGTAAACACAATATGATTATTTAACATATATGATATTACCCCTATCAAACCCAAAAGGAATATTGCTCCTCAAAAATATGGTAATGCATAATAGGAGATCATTAACATCATCATGGCCATCACCAATCTCCCCTCTACATCCTACACATTTAAATAATCAAATGCAAACCCCCTATAATAAAGGTGATATCTATAGAACCCTCATCATAAAACCATGTTAGGGCCTCCATATGTCCTACCTCATCCATTGGTGTAGTAACTTCTCCTTATTTCAAAACCAAAAAAACCCTATAAATATCCTTCACTGTGAGGGTCATCTCCCTAGTCAGTAACTTAAAGGTCCTTGTCACCATATCCCATTACTATAGCAACACTACTAATAGTCTTATATATTTATGTATCTATTGGTAATGATGTAATCCAATGAGTCTAATGGCATCCATGTGGGCCCAATACTTATCACTCATTACATCTAAAATATTCTCTAACAATGGTGGCACATGGTCCCACATTATCAATAACTCTTTAGCTTGCCAACATAAATTAGCAAAATCCTTTTAAATTATTCCTATATCCTAACTCCTATATTAATCATAAATTATTCTTCCAAGATCAATGAAAATAGCTATTGAATTGATCATGATTCATGAAAATTGACATCAATTTCAAAATATCACTGATGATCATAATATATCATCAAAAATCTTATGAGATAAATTATGTATCCCCTTACATACAAAAAACACATTCAAAATTACATCCACTTCCTCTCCACATGAACTCCATCTCCTATGTTTGGTTCTACTTGCATCCATTTCCATGTGTCATCTCTTTGTATCTTCACTTAAATGTTTAATTGTATGAAAATTGTAAATAAGCCTTTTGAATTATGGGAAAAAAATTTATATATTGGTTACCTCAATCAATGATTATATTAATAATCATTATTAATTCAAGTGATTGATGCCAATCCTATATAAATAATTGATAATCCATATAGAACATTGTTTGTCCTTTACTTTTCACTATTTGGAATAATTTCCATGCATATCCTTTTGTTCTTTAGGCTCCACAAGTTTCCCCATTACAAATATGCTATTTTACATAATACTTTAGGATCATGTATGAAACCCACCATTGAAACCATATCCTAGAAAGGCACACACTCTATTGGGAATATATCCACTATGGATGCCAAGATTGTACTTCACGATGAGAACAACCACCTATAGGTCACACCCTTATTTTTGCACTCTAGTTAATTTAGTTTATCCCTGTTATCCTTTGTTCTCTTGGTCACATTTTATTACACACACACTTATTCATGCTTGGGGAAATTTATTTCAAGGCTTCCCAAAGGCATCTCTATGTGTCATTATCATTTTATCAATAGTTAACCTTTTTTAATCATGCAACCAACCCACACCCTTAGTGCTCTTTTTATAAATCACATTTGCACCCTATCATTCATCATAATTTTTTTCAAACCCATCACCATCTTCTTCCATCATGTCAGATCTTATTTTTAGGGGGAATACCTCCTCATGTACCCAGGGCATCATCATACTCTAGGTTTTTATCTCGTAGCTAATTTTTATTCAACCACTCAATAAAATGGGTAAATATAGACACTAAATTTATGTATGTAACCTAAAACGTGTATTTACATGTTGTAATACCCTTTGATTATTATCCACCACCTTTATTTACATTTACTCATCATAATTACTTTGTTAATTACCATTTACCCCATTTCTAACCTCCAGAATCTCCAAATATATATTTAAAATCCATGAAATCCAACTTATACCTCCATCCCAACAACTTAACCTTAATAAAAATCCCATCAAACAACTTAAAAAACCTCCTCCCCAAATTATCTCATTTTTAGATTCACCTTATAATGTACTTTTCTAAGAAAAAATAAAATCACCAACAGTCCATTATGATCATTATCGATTCTATTCGATTGATAATGATTATTTATACATAGCCTTAGCTCACATAATAATCTTTAAATAATGCCATAGGGTTGATACAATGACTATGAGATGAAGTAATCTTAGGAAACCTTATGACATTGACATTAATCTATCTTATTAAGCTACATCTAAGCTTCCAATCCTTGGTATTAGTCTTTAGAAGTCAGAATGTACCACTAATTCATAGTGTTGACCAAATCTGACTTGTAGGTCTAATTAGAGCACCCCTAGTTTAAAAATTGGTTTTAAATGATTTTAGGAGGCCTATTATATTCTCATGGGGTTTATTACATATTGTTTTATGTCATCTATGGTCATTCTAGCCTTAGTCATAGTCATATTAGTTAATTTGTCTTTTGGGGTTAGTTAATGTGATTTTAAGGGTCATAAATGAAAGTGGAATGGTTAACAAGGTGAGTAGGTGTCATATTTTCATTTAAAACATCAAATATGTAAGTATAACTTTCATGGATGTTAGTTACATCAGAATATTATAGGTTGTCTAACTAAAATTGTAAAAAAAACTAAAAAAGGGAGAAAATGGCACTTGTACATCTCATGGGGAAGTGTGACACATGGGATAAGATCATAGATAATATTTTAATCTTATTAAAAATAATAAATTTTTTTTTTCTCTATTAATTCCATTTTGATGCTAAAACCATTTTGTACCTTTCTTGGTTTCTTAGACAAATAGAAGTGACTTTCAGGTTTTTGATCAGTACAAATAACTGAAGATGTTTCATGTCAAATTTTTTATTTAGTTTGTATTATAATTGGATACATAAATTTAAATATAAATATTTTGAATAATGATGGTCTGTGCTTCATGAACCATCCACATGAAGTTGATTGTACTTTTTGGTAGCTATTTCATGCACCCTATAGGTTTTGATCTATTTTGGTCAAATCCATATGAAAAAATAGGTGATGTTGGATCCAAATTATGTTAAATTAATTATCATATGGTATCCATTCTTAGTTTAATCTTTCATAATGTTTGGATAAACAAGTTAGTCCATGATGTAATAGGGTGTCACCATGTGTAATGTTAGCTGAAGCACTTCTTGTTTGTTGAGTGTTTTTTCTCCTATAAGAGTCTCATATATCTAGGAAATGGTGTTAAAAAAGTATATAGGTCACGTGAAAACCTCCTTCCATGTTTTTGTTCCACCATCTCATGTCTTGCATAGCTTACAAGCTTGTCTTCCTCCATTGTCAACTCCATGCCTAATTTTAGTTGCAATCACATGTATGGGATTCTCATTCTTATTATTAGAGTTGTGTTTATAGTGTATTAATTGAATAAGAAATTAGGATTTTAATATATCCCATTGATATTTTTATAAAAAGTGCAAATGTGGTCTTAAGAATACTCACCATGCTCAAACAATCATTTGATGTTCTTGATTACTCCATTCCACATATATGCATGTGATTTTCATTTTGAAAAGGGTGTATTAAATATATTTTAAAGGAATAATTAATGTATATCACTTAATTTAATGTTTAGAAATAAATTTGAGAGGTTTTGAATCTATTCTCTAACATGTTCTTACCAAATTCAATGTCCTGCTTGCATAAAACAACCAAATGTCCTGATGTCATACTAAGGAATAGAAGTGTAAAATATGTTTTATAACATTTTAGAATTGATATAGGTGAATTTTCATGAATAATTGAAGCATATAAATTTCACTTGCATTGGGAATTTCATGTTGTTCAATTTTTAGCTCATTGTGGTATATCAAAACATCCACATACAGGTGGTTGAATAGGGTACCAAAATCCTGCATGAAGAAATGGAGATAGATACACAATTTTTAAGGATATTTATATGATGAAAATACTTTTTAAATCCATGAAATGTGTCTAAAATTCAATAAGGAGTGTGGAACCATGTTGAAAGATGAGAGACTAGGTTTAGCGAGGTTTTCCCTAAATGACACAATATAGACCAAAGGGATTTTGTGAGAATATTAAAGCATGGTGTTATAGGGTGTTAATACATAGAATTAGGTGTATATTATATCCCATATCATATAATATACCCATGACAAGAATTAAGGTCAAAAATTAAGAGAAGGCATGCTGTTTGAGACCTCAAACATTCCCTAAAACACAATGAAATACTTCAATAACATCTAAAGGCTTGTAGGAGTAAATGACCTTTTGTCACTTTAAGGGAGAAAAATTGAGTAAATGGTTATGAATAATGGTTTTAAAATAATGATATGAGGTCAAATTAAATTCAAGTCATCAAGAAAGGGTAAGACAAGGTCATATGCACCCCCATGATTGACTACAAGTGTCCCTTGTATGAAGAACACACATCTACAATAAGGTTAGATCAATGACCCCAACCTTAATGAATTTTTGATACTTTGAGGTATTAAAATGTGAGTATAGGATTTAATATGAAATTTCTTGGAAAAAAGGGTTTAATGGAGGCTCTTCAACAATCTTGACCATACTCATTTGAAGTAATAGATACTATAGGAATCAATGAGAGAAAAGTGTCTCAGTCAATAGGCAAAAGCTAGCATGAGTGTGTAAGTATGGTTGTAGGTAAATTATATTGATTTTAATGTTGGAAAATAATGTCGTATGACCCAATATAGGGTTAAATGATGTTTATAAATAGTATGAAAAAATAGATAGGGCCATAAACACCTAAAATAGGCCCTACAGGTAGATCATATCAGTCTAAGATAATGACCATGTTTTTGATGTTCAAATGGTGTTTTTAAGACTCTTAGTTTGAATCCAAGATAAATAATGTATATTGTGACATAAATGGGTTTCAATAGGATTATTTTATCATAAAAAATAAGCCCATTATAAGCATGAACACCTATAGGGAGTAGTCTACATTAATGTTGCTCAGTTATTTAGGAGAAGACTTAGTCTAATATGTTGAAGGTGTATATTAAATGCTTGGATAAGGTAATAATATTAAAAAAATAACTAGGCACATTTTACATGAATGTAATGATATTCATAAGCTCTAATCAAATCAATTTAACGTATAGGTCGGGGCAAACTCAGGGTGTCTTAACCAGAGTACAGTGGGGTACCCAATTTTGACAAAAAGGTGCATATAAGGCCGAAAAGGAGTTTTGGATGATTGGAAAATAATTTTTTCATATAAATAAAATTAATTTTCTTAATGAATAATAAAAATCATGTAACAAACCTCCAAAGGATCTCTTGTACCCCTATGTGTACATATAACCACATGTAATCTTGGACATGAAGGTGAGAGGAATACATGAAGGTGTTTGGGTGAAGAAAGAAGTTTTTCATTAACATAAGATGGAAAATTATTGATTAATGAATTTTTATACACAATAAAAGACCCCTTAAACATGTATATCCATTCTCCTTACTTGACCAAAGCTATCAGTTCATACAAAGACCTATGAAACCTCATAACCCAATAGTGAACATGTGGAATCCAAGGAAAAGAGTGTTTTTAGATGAGTTTAAAGATTAGTGAGAATTAATTAGATATGATAAGAATTTTTAAGAATATTTTAATCATGGTTTTAGAATTTAAGGGTCACTCTTAGGTGGGTTTGAAAAAAATGTAGGAAAATAGGCTTTTAAGAGGCATTTTTGGGACATTTGGAGTTGGTTAGACACCTAAACCATGGAATAAAGAAAAACATTTTGGTAAAAATGATAATAAATTATTTGAAAACCTAAAAAAATATTAAATTTTACAAGGGGATGAGGGATATATCTCAATATTTTATCTCATAGGTCAGTCAGTCTAGGAAAATCAAGCTTTGGCGAAGTGAGCTAGTAAGGGCAAAATGAGGAAAAGACCAGATATGGAGATTTGGTAATCTCATAGAATTTTTTTTTGAAGTTAATGGAAGGTTAATAGATGATAATAATTAATATAAAATATCAAATCTCTCTCTATTAAGAAAATTCCCCTTGCATATAATCCAAATAGGCAAGTTTCCATTAGGTCTACTTAGTGAAAGAGATAAGAGGATAAATAAGGGTGATTGGGGTGTTATGAAATGGTATTGTAATATAAAATAGGATGTGAAAATTAATTATAAACCAACCTACCTATGACATATGAGTCCTAACATCCAAATATAATAGGGCTCTTATTAGACCTATTAGGCCTTAAGGAGACCTAGAACCAATTGGGGATCCATCTTCATTTATAGCTCTTGATGGACTATTCAGATGATTAAGGAATGTTAGGGAGGTGTATATGGACATTTTAAAACTTATATTATGTATTGGAACTTAAAATAAAGCCATTTATAGCCAAGAGAGAGTATGAGTATGCATGCAAAGCAAAGATAAGCTTGAAGAGGTGTTTTCAAATGCTCCTATCTTTTCTAAGGCTTTGCATGGAGATAGAGGAATTTGGGGGTGTTATAAGGGTCCCTTGGTATCAAGTTTTTAAAATTTAATGATAGGTTCAATCTCAAAGTTTTATGAATAAAGCTTAAGACATAGAACTACCTAAAACCCTACTAAACCCTCTGCTAAGACCTGATGGAGAAAATGAAATTGGAAAGTTGTCTTAATGATAGAGTTTGTTAATGAAGGTTATTATAACATGTAGATGAATCCCTCAGGCTATCTTCCACTAGGATGCATTATAGAAAATTAAATAGACAACATGAAAAATAGGGGTTTCTTGACTATTTTTTATATTATGTAGGATATGGGAAGAATTTTAAGATGCAATAAATTTTGGGAGAAATTTTTAAAATTTATATAATGACATATGGTAATTAATTTCAAGAAAAAATCTTCCAAGTGTTCAAACAATAGCCTTCCTTTCACCTAGTCAAAACTAGCATAGTGGACACAAGGGTGAGACTCTAAGTGTGAGCCTTTTCAAAGAATGCTTGATCATTATAAAGCCATAGAGGGTCTTGAAATGTCTCACTCACTCCATTACATGGATATTAATGGATAAATAAAATCATTTTTGAGGCCAAGTGTGAGTGGTGATTGAAGGAGTTTTTTAGACTACAGATAGTGGTGGATTCCTTCTAGGAGTTTCTAGATGAGTAATAATGAAACCAGTGCATGAAGATGCATGCCCAAAGTTCTTAAATATTATCCAAATCAAGATAACTATCCCTAGTTAGTATTGGGATGTTCAAATAGGTTCAAATTATGAAGGCAATTTTCTAAGCTAAGACTAGGAGTTTCATGCCACTTTTCATAAGTTTCATGACTTGTATGGACATTCAGATATCCTAAAATTACATGGTTCATCCCATGTCTCTTTCTCATTTAAATTAAGCCTCTTTTATTATATTTACAAGTGTCTAAGTGACCTTTGAACTTCCCTTGTTTTTCTATTCTCTCAAAACCTATAAATATTGACTCTTTTTAGTAGCCCCCGTTGGTTGATGGTGAAACACTAGATAATTTTGTACTTGAATATCTCTTAAAGAAATAAAATAAGTGAATTTTCATACTTAAATTATATATAATTAAGTTTTTATGAAATCTTGTTGGTCTTGTCTAGTAGAAGATGATATTTTCTAGCATGTTATACTTGATTATTCCCTAATATATAGAAAAGTAATTGTTAAAGGTCATTGTTAGCATTATCTCTTAAGTGTATGTGTGTTTTAGAAGTGTTTTATGACTATATTATCCAAAGGAATTACCCATTACCATCTTAATCATTCAAATACCTCATAAACCTAACTTATGAAATATTGATGTGACAATCCATCTTGTGTTATAAGTCTCAAGTGAAGGAAACTTATTTTAGCTCTAAGTAGTATAATTTAAGTCAATAAGATGAAATTCAATATTGGTGCATTTCCTTTTAGTTTTCTTAGTTATTTTTATATACCTTTTTCATCCAAATTTGATAGGTAAGAAAGTACTTCAAAGAATGAATCAAGGGAACTACACCTTCTAGAGATTCATCTCAAAAAATTATTACCCATAACAAGAGAGATGTTTCAATTATGCCACTTAGATGAGGAGAGTTAGGCATCTCCTCAAAGGGTGAAAATACAAGTGAAAATAGTTTTTGTCATGCCCGATGGGACTCTAAGTCCTATAAGATTATCCAAGATTGGTGTTGGTGTTGGCATAGTTATATCTACAAGAACATATATATTTAGTACCTGGTAACTCCACTAAAGTTTCCAACTCTTTTGTTTCTGATCAATCCATAATTTCCATTACAAAGGTGACCACTAGGTCTACTTATAAAGGTATACCTTTTGAGTTTGTGCAATTGCCTTTGTATTCTGTCAAAAGGTTTAGGTTTATGAATACCCATCCTTAGTCAAGAGATTTGGTGTTTAAAAAGTCTATGTTATTGTTTAGTTCAACCCATAATACTCATATTTCACATTATAATATGGCTATAAACCAAATTTTTTTACCTCTTATTGGATCATATCCTTTGAATCTTGCCCAATATGACTAAATTTTAGGAGCAACCCTTAAGAGTGTTCCATATTTTAGTGGAGAAGGTCCTATTATTGCCATTGAACATATTAGAAACATATCAAACTTTTAAAATATCTATAATATTACCCAAGACATTGTGTCTATATTGTTATTGGAATTATCTTTCAAAGGTAAAGCTTTGGATTGGTATGGGACTCTACCTAAAAATTCTATTAGTTTATGGGATGAACTAGGAGATCTATTAATTAAGAAGTTTGGAGAGAAGATTAATCATCTATCAATATATAATCAATTTACCACTATAAATATGGAACCAAAAGATTTTATGAAATATTTTAACACTATATTTCAAAAATAATGGGATAGGATCCCAACCCTTATGAGACTTACTCTAAACTATGCCTTCTTATACTATCTAAAAGCATTGAATAGTGATGTGTCCATGATGATTCAATCCATGGGTGGGAATACACTACCTTATACCTATGAGATAGATATTAATGATAATAATTATCTTATTCAAGTGGGAAATATTACTCTTAGACCACTAATGCCATTATTCCCTGATTTATAGCCTCTTAGTCAAGTTGCATTACCTACCATGGCTCCTTTGCCTAGTCAAAAAAGGTTTGACATTACCCTCACAAATGAAATTCACAAAGTCAAGAGTTTTATCCAAAGTGTAACTAATTAATTGTTTTCCATAAAAAGGAAAAAATATCATATTTATAGACCTTATTATCCTTATAATCATTTTGGACAAGGAAATAGACCTCCTTTTCAAGGTAATGCTCAATGATAAGGTCAGATCACTCAAGATAGACCTTACCAAAGTTAAAATCCTAATTCTACCTCTTATTACAAAAATATTTCTCCCACTTAAAAAAAAAATGTTCAAGAAAAACCATTTTATCCCTCCTATGACCAAAATGAAGGCTAAGTTGCATATGCCAATGAAATGCCTGGTTAGGACATGACAAGGCAAGGAAATCAAGCATCTCAAGTTACCACTTTTGAGATGCCAATGAAAAATGGAATTAAAATTGGAATGGAGAGTGGATAAACACAATCTAATTATCCTCTCATAAATAATTTAGAGGGAGAGTTTTGTGTTGTTAATCATTCAGGGAACTCAAGCAATGTTAATGCTAGTGTGTCCTCTAACACTAGGTATGAGAAGAGGGCTATTGAATAGATTAAAAAGGGATAATCAAGGACCCATTTTGAATCATAAGTAATCTATAATTGTGGTTATGTTTAACTCATCCCCTAGGGTACAAAAAATTAGAAGTCTCATAATGTAAGGCCTACTCTTACACATCTACCTCTACAAGCTACACCATAAGGTACTAGTGCTTCTAAATAACATTCCAAGGTGAGAAACCCTTCTATTAATGTTGTGGATAAAATGAATAATTTTTACATGATTATTTAATTATATTATTCATTAACAATAATTAGACACAAGGACATGCTTTAAAAGTAATTACAAGGAATTAGTAAGCAAGTTGGATCAACTAGGAATGAGAATGTTGTCTTGGTAAATAGAACTCATACCATTGATGAAAAAGTGAAGAAGATTTACAAGACTCATTTTTACCTATCCTTTATTATTTGTGATTTCATAGTTCTAAATTACATCATAGATAGTGGGGCTAGTACTTCAGTTATGCCTAAATGTATAGAGGATAAACTAGGCCTCAAGCATGAGCCAATGGCTAAATGAGTTTTACAATTAGATGGATCACTAGCAAAGATCTTGGGACTAGTTAAGGATTTGAAATTGATATTACATGATTGTCCTAATTTTTCCATTCCTCATGATGTGTTTGTGATAGATTTATCTCCATACTTTGTTCTTTGTTTGTTAAGAGAGTTTACAACTAAGATAAGTGGATACATAGAAGCCAATTGGTCCTATATGGTTTTTAGGAAAAAGTATGGTACTAAAGTGAAGATTTAATCATATCATATATACCAAAATCACTTATATCCTTGCATGCCTAAAGTGGAAAATTTCAATTATGCCATTATTGATAAGGAAGAAATTCACATAGATCAATCTCCAACATCTTCTCTTGAAGGAGTTTCTGATTTGTATTTAGATGAATGGGGAAATGAACATTATGAGAATTATACTTACAAATTCATAGAGGAATATAGTATTGGATTGTATTGAGTTCTTGAGGAAGACTCTTTCATTATAAGTAAAGACATGGATGGTTTATGCCAACTCTTCTTTGATGGATCAAGAAGTAATATTGAGGCAGGTGGTGTAGCAATGCTAGTTTCTCCTTCCAAGAAAAGGTAATTTTCCACTTTCAAATTTCAATTATCTTATACTTGTAATGTGTTATAATATGAGGTCCTCATTTAGGGCCTTGAATGGGATAGGAAATGAGGTGTAAAATAATTACAAGTGTATGGTGATAGTGAGTTGATTGTGAATCAAGTAAGAGGCCAAAATGTGACTACAAACTCTTTGCTTAAGTATAATAAGCATAGAGTGTGGGATCTTTTGGAAGATTTTCAAGATTTAAAAATAAAATATATTCCAAGAGAGGATAAAAAACACGCTAATAGGTTGACATTAATTTGAGCTCAGTTTGATGTTCCAAAAGTGATAAGAGAAGATAAGAATCGGCCACATCTCAAGGTGATTGTAAGGTCGTCCATACTAAATGATGTCACTAATTGGAAAGTGTTTGATAGTGACCAAAAAATATCAATTTTTATAAAAGAATAAGCTGAGTTTTCTTCCAAGAATCAGTCCAAACTATAGCAATAATATAGAGGGCAGATTGCATAATTGAAGTCAAACATGCTCCTTAAGGTCCTATTCACACTTGAGATTATCTTTAATGATTATGACTATTTGAACAAAAAGAAGTCAAGCATGTATACTAAGAAATAAAACTATGATAAATTACAAATATTCAAGGATAAGTTTCTTGTACTTGGGAAGGTATGTACTAGTGAAGAGAAACATGCTTTCATTAAGTTATGCAAAGAGTTTTAAGATGTCTTTGCATGGGAATATATTGATTTGAAGGGATTTGATCCAAAATTATCTCAACATACCATAGAGATAGATGAGGATCATAAGAATATAAAGAAAACACAAAGGCCAATAAATTCTAAGATTGAGCCTCTCATGAAGAAGGAGCTTATTAATTTGATTGAGTCCAAAATCATCTTTTCTATTAATAATTCATCTTGGTTGGCAAAATTAGTCCCTGTTAGGAAGAAGAATGGGGAAATAAAGTTATGTGTTAATTTTAGGGACTTGAGTAGAGTTTCTTTGAAGGACCATTATCCTCTTCCTTCCATGGAGAAAATTTTGCAAGTTGTGGTAGGTAGTGAAAGGTTTTCTCTCCTTGATGGGTATTATGGGTATAATCAGATTTTGGTGAAGGAAAGTGATCAATATAAGACAAAATTTACTACTAATTTAGGTACATACGATTATAGGAAAATACCTTTTGTCTTGTCTAATGCTGGAGCTACATTTAAATGTGTAATGGATATGTATTTTCAAGGAATAATAAATGACATTGTGTTGGTGTATATTGATGATGTCACAATTTTTTATAAGGATGCAAAGGATCACTTGAATCACCTTAGGTATATTTTTGAGAGATGTATATATTTTAGAATCTCTATTAACCCAAATAATTTTGTGTTTTATATTTATGAATTCAAACTTTTAGGACACATTGTTTCCAAGAAGGGCCTATCCATAGATCCTAAAAGGGTAAGTGTAATCTTTGCATTGGATTTTCCCAAACACAAGAAAGGTTTGAAGAGTTTATTTGGGAAAATTAATCTCATAAGGATGTTAATCCCTGATTTTTATCATTTAGTCAAGCCTCTAACCTCTATGCTAAGGAAGGATGAAGGGTTCACTTGGACCAAAAGATGGAAGGAAAGTTAGAGATTAAACAAGCCATTACCCAATCTTCAACTCTTGAATGTCCTAATTTATCAAAGGATTTAAAATTGTATACCTTTTTAAATTAGGAGGTAATATATACCATGCTTACTCAATCAAATGAAAAAAACTTGGAGCCACTTATTTCCTTCTTTAGTCAAGGTTTGGATGGCTAAGCGGTAAGATACACCTATGTTGTGAAGTAATTACTTTCAATTGTTAAAAGTCTAAAGAAGTTTAGGCATATGTTATCTAACAACAAGATTCACATATTTGTACCTCATCCTAGTGTCAAATATTTACTTTTGAGCAAAGACTTAAATGAAAAAAGGGTTGGTTAGCTCACAAAAGTGATGGAGTATGATGTATAAATCAAGACAACCAAGCTAGTGAAAGGGAAGGGGTTATGTGAGCACCTTAATTCATATTTAAATGAATAAAAGGATGTTGTTTTGACACTTCATGATGACCTTATGATAGCTAAATATTAATCAATGAGGAGTTAGACATAAGATATGATATATTTTTTTCAAACTAGTGAGTGTCCATAAGGCTTTGATAGAGCTAGAATAAGGTACTTTAGATTGAAATCCGTTCTTTATGTACTTATTGATGTAGAGTTTTTTAGGAATGACTTCTCAGGTGTGTTATTAAGGTGTGTTGAATTAGATCAGATTGGGAAATTTTCTCTTGAGTTTCATGATGGACTAGCTGGTGGCCACTTTGCTCTAAGAATCATAACTACTAAAATTATGAGAGATGGATACTTTTGGCCTATTTTGTTCAAATACACCCATGATTGGGTAAGGAAGTGTCAAAAGTGTGCTCTCTTGATGGAAAACAAAAACATGCTACCTTGCCTCTTCATCCAATTTAGGTTGATCAACTTTTTATGCAATGGGGTTTGGATTTCATAAGCCTAATCAACCCACCTTCTAGTGCTAGCCATAAGTGGGTGTTGACTACTATAGATTAATTTACAAGGTGGGTGGAGGTTATAGCTCATAAGGAAGAAAAATAAAGATTAGTTCTAGACTTCTATGAAGGTATATTTACAAGGTTTGGAGCTCCTTCAACAATAATTTTAGACAATGTATTAGCTTCACTTGGGATGAAGATAAGTGAATAAGATTTGAAACATGACATATATCTTTGTAATTCTTCCAATTATTATCCATAAGGGAATGGACTAGCTAAGTCCACCAATAAGAATGTAATCAGGATCATAAAGAGAACAATGAAGGAGAGCCAAAGGACTTGGCATTACAAGTTGAAGACAACTTTGTGGGTTGATAGGATCACCATAAAAAGAGCCATTAGAAACTCACCATACACTCTTGTTTATGGGAGAGAAGCTAAAATACCTATTTCACTTAAACTACCAGCCTTGCATCTCACTTCTTAGCTAGAATCGATGGAAAATGAAAGCATGGAAGTCAAGTTGTGTGAATTGATAGAGCTTGAGGAGATAAGAGATCAAGTTATAAAAACTATGAGAGCTCACCAAGATTCAAAAAAGAGATAATTTGATAATAAATCCATGCCAAGGAGTTTCAATGAGGGATACATTGTTCTAAAGTGGGATGAATATAGGGCTAATCCTAGAAGACATAAAGTTTGATGCTTTATGGAGTGGTCCTTATGTTATCACCCAATGCAAGCAACATAATGATTTCCAACTCTCAAAATTTGATGGAGAGGTGATTCATATCCAAGTAAATGGGATATATCTCAAAAATTTTTATGAAGGTTCTCCTATCTCCTTGTACATAGTTTATTTTTTTCCTTGTGTTCCCTATATGTTTATGCATATGTGTGAGTTTATTTTATGTCTTGCTTTGTCTTATGTTTGTTTGGTGTGGTATCTTTGTTTTGTGTGATTTTTAAGAAATTAATTTCTAGTTTTATTAAATAATTAATTGAATCCCTTGGCCCTTGATAGGATAAGGCTATTGGTCCTTAGTATAACTAGCATACTACCCCTATGAGTCACTAATTTGTTGACCGAATTTGACTTTTAGGTCAAATTGGGGTACCCCTTGGTAAAAAAATTTTTTAAATGATTTTAGGAGGCCTATCATATTTTCATGGGGTGTATTGTATAATTTTGGATGTCATTTATGGTAATTCTATCCTTATTCATAGTCATATTGGTCAATTTATCTTTTGGGGTCATTAAATGTGCTTTTAAGGGTCATAAATACAAGTGACATGGTTATCAAGGTGACTAGGTGTCATATTTTAATTTAAAATATCCAAGAGGTCAGTATAGATGTCATAAATGTTAGTTACATCAAAATATTTCAAGTTTTCTAACTAAAATTATAGAAACCAACTAAAAAAGGGAGAAAATGGCACTTATACAGATCATGGGGAAGAGTGACACATGGGAGAAGATCAAGGAGAGTAATTTAATCCTATTAAAACTCATCTAAATTTTTTTTGATTTGTAAATTCCATTTTTTTTACCAAAACCATTTTTCACCTTTCTCAGTTTTCGAGACACACATAAGTGACTTTCAAGTTTTTATTTAGTATGGACAACTAAAGATGTTTCAAGTCAAACACTTATAGGATGTTACATTAAACTAAGATACCTTAATTTAAATATAAATATTTTGAATAATGGTGGCATGTGCTTCATGAAATATCCACATGAAGTTGACTATACTTTTTTGGTAGCTATTTCATGCACCCTATGGGGTTTTCTCTATTTTGGTCAAATATGTACAAAGAAATTGGTGATGTTGGCTCTAGAGTAATTTTAATTAATTATTAGATCGTATCTTTTCTTATTTTCATCTTTCATAATGTTTGGATAAGCATATTAGTCCATGATGCAAGAGGGTATCAACATGTGTAGTTTTAGAAGTGCTTCTTGTTTATCAAATATATTTTCTCTTGTAAGAGTCACATATATCTAGGAAATGGTGTTATATAGGTATATAGGTAATGTTACCATGTCCTTCCATGTTTTGGTTCCACCATCTCATGTCTTGGGTAGCTTATAAGCTTGTCTTCCCCCATTGTCAACTCCATGTCCAATTTCAATTATAATCACATGTATGGGCATTGCCTTCTTGTTCCTAGAGTGGTACTCATAGTGTATCAGTTTTATAAGCAATAAAAAGTTGAAGAGATCACATTGAGATGTTTGGAAAAGGTGTAAATGTGTTCCCAAGCATATTCACCATGCTCAAACAGTCATTTGATGTTCCTGATTACTCCATTCCATGTACATGCAAGTGATTTTAATGTTGGAAAGGGTGTATTAAAGTTGTTTTAAAGGTTTCCTTGATGTATATAACTTAATTAAAGGTTTACAAATGTATTTGAGAGGGTTTGAATTTATTCCCTAACATGTTCTTACCTAATTCAATATCATGCCTGCATAAAACAACTAAGCATCCACCTACATGGCCTTGCTAATGTCATACTAAAGAATGGAAGGGTAAAATATGTTTTAAAACCTATTATAATTGATATAGGTTCATTTTAATTATTAATGTAAGAATACAAAATTCATTTTCATGGGGAATTTCATGTTGTTTAGTTTCTAGCTCACTATGGTGTATCAAAACATCCACCTACAGGTGGTTGAGTAGGGTACCAAAAGCCTACATTAATACATGGAGATAAATGTACACTTATTAAGGATATTTATATGATGAGGAATCTTTGAAAATCCATTAAATGTGTCTAAAAGGTAAGAATAAGTGTGGAACCATGTTGGAAGACAAGAGACTAGGTTTAGGGAGGTTTTCCCTAAAATGACAAAAGAAAGACCAAAGAGATTTTATGAGTATCTTAAAGCATGGTGGTATAGGGTCTTAAGACATATAATTAGTTTTATCTTGTATCCCATAGAATATACTATACCCATTCTAAGAATTAAGGTTATATATTAAGGGAAGGCATGTTGTTTGAGACCTCAAACGTGCCCTAAAACACACTAAAATACTTCAGTAATGTCTACATGCTTGTAGGAGTAAATGACCTTTTATCACTTTAAGGGAGTAAAATTAGGAAAATGGTTATAAATAATGGTTTTAAGCTAATTATATGAGGTAAAATTAAATTCAAATCATCAAGAGAGGGTAAGACAAGGTCCTATGCACCCCCATGACTATCTACAGGTGTCCCCTATATGGAGAACACACATCTATAGCTAGGTTAGATCAATGACCCAAACCTTAATGATTGTTGAATAATATGAGGTAAGAAAAGGTGAGTATATGATAAAATATGATTTTTTTGAGAAAAATGGTTAAAATTAGGTTCTTTAGCATCTTTACTAGACTCATAAGGAAGCATTAGATGCTACAATAATCAATGAAAGCAAAGTGTCTCAGTCAACAAGCAAAAGATACCATGAGTGTGTAAGTATGGTTTTAGGTAACTTAGATTGATTTTAATGTTGTAAAATGATGTTTTAATAATATAAACATGGTTCAAGGAGGTTTATAAACATTATAAACAAATGGATAGGGCTATGAACACCTACAGTAAGCCCTACATGTAGGGCATATCAGTCTAAGACATGACCATGTTTTGAGGTTAAAATGGTGTTTTTAGGAATCTTAGTTAAAATTAAATATAAATAATTTATCTTGTGACTTAAATTGGTTTCAATAGGAGTCTTTTTTGTCGTTAACAAGCCCATTATAAGCATGCACACCTATAGGCAGTAGTCTACATTAGAGTTGCTCAGTCATTTGGGAGAGGACTCAGTCTAATATGTTAAAGGTGTATATTTAATGCTTGGAAAAGGTAATATTACAAACCAAATAAATAGGAACCTTATAAATTAAATTAATGATCTTCATAATCTCTAGGCAAAGCAATTTGACCTACAAGTAGGGGCAAATTTAGGCTATCTGAGTTAGAGTACAGTGGGGTATGCAGTTTTGATAAAAAGGTGCATATAAGGCCCAAAAGGAGGTTTGGGTGATTGGAAAAACATGTGGTAATATAAATAAATTTAATGTGATTAATGAATCATAAGAATGATGGAAAAAACCTTTAAAGGATCTCTTATAGCCATGTGTGCACCTACAACCACATGTTGTAGTCTTGGACATGAAGGTGAGAGGAAGACATGAAGGTGTTTAGGTAAAGAAAGAAGTTTTTAATAAACATAATATGACCCAATATTGATGAATTAAATGATATAAACACTCCAATACCCATTAAACATGTCTATCCATTCTCCCTAACTTGGCCAAAGCTATCAGTTCATGGAAAGAGCTAGGAAACCTCTTAACCCAATAGATGAACATGTGGAATCCAAGGAAAAGAGTGTTTTTGGATAATTTTAAAGATTAATTATCATGAATTTAATATTATAATAATATTTAAGAATAATAATATCATGGATTTATCATGGAATGGTCACTCTTAGGTGGGTTTGAGAAAAATGTAGGAAAAGAGGCTTTTAAGAGGCCTTTTTAGGACATTTGGAATTGGTTAGACATGTAAAACATAGAATAAATAAAAAATGTTTCTTAAAAATTATCATAAGGTATTGGAAAATCTCCAAAAATATTAAATTTTCCATGGGGATGAGGGATATACCTCACTATTTTGTTTAGGAGAACTAGGCTCTGGCAAAGTGAGCTAGTGAGGGAAAAATGAGTAAAAGACCTTATATGGATATTTTTTAACCTCATGGAAACTTTTTTTTATGTGAATGGAAGGTTAATAATTAATTATAAGTACTATAAAAATCTAAAATATCTCTCTATGACCAAAATTCCCCTTGCATACAGTCTAACTAGGCATGTTTCCATATGGTCTAATTGGTGAATGAGATAAGAGGATGAAGAAGGGTGCTTGGGTGGTTATGAAATGGTCTTGTAAGCTCCAATGGGATGTTAAAATTCATGATACACCAAAATACCTATGAGATGTTATTTCTAGTAACCAAATCTAATAGGGTGCCCGTTATACCTATTAGACCTTGAGGAGACCTAAAACCAATTGGGGTTCCATCTTCATTTCTAGCTCTTGGTGGACTATCCAGATGATTGATGCATGTTAGGGAGGTGTATATGGACAGTTTTTAACTTATATTATGTAGGGTAACTTACAATAAATCCATTTTTAGCCCAGAGAGAGTATGAGTATACGGGAAAAGCAAGGATAAGCTCGATGAGGTGTTTTCAAATGCTCATATATTTTCTAAGTATTTGCATGCGAGATAGAGGTATTATGGGGTATGATCAAGGTCCCTAGGAATAAAGTTTGTGGCATTTAGTGGTGATTTTTAATGTCAAAGTTTTATGAACAAATTTTAAGACTTAGAACTACTTAAAACCCTACTAAACCCTCATCCAAGACCTAAAGGAGAAAATGATCTTGAAAAGATATCATAATGACATATTTTGGTAATAAAATATATTTTAAAATGTATAGGAATCCATCATAATACATTCCACTAGGATGAGTCATACATAATTGTACTTACAACATGAGAAATAAGGTTTTCTTTACCATTTCTTGTGTTTTATAAGCTACAAGAAGAATTTGAATATGAAATCAAGTTTGGGATAAATTATTAGACTTTATATAACTCCATATGGCCATTTATGTAAAAAAAAATCTTATAGGTGTTTATAAAATAGCCTTCCTTTTAGTTATTCAAAATTGGCATAATGGACACAAGGGTGAGAAGGGTGAAAACTCCAAGTGTGAGCCTTTTTAAAGCAAGCCTGATGAATATAAGGATATGGAATGTATTTATAGGGTTAAACCACTGCATTTAATTTATTTTAATTGAAAATTTAAGGTATTTTTTAGGCCAAGTTTGAGGGGTGATTGAAGAAGGTGTTTTTAGACTACAGACAGTGATGGCTTCCTTCTAGGAGTTTCTAGATGAGTAAAAATGCAACCAATAAATGAAGATGAATGATTGAGGTCATTCCATATTATCCCAATGATCATACCTATCCCTAGTTAGTGGTGGTACATTCAAATAGGTTCAAATTATGAAGGCAATTTTCTAAGCCAAGACTGAGAGTTTCATGCCACTTTTCATAAGTTTCATGACTTGTATGGACATTTAGACCTTTTTAAATTGCATGGTTCATACAATATATATTTATAATACAATTTTAATCTATTTTATTAGATTTAAAAGTGTCTAAGTGACCTTTTGACTTCCCTTGTCTTTTTCTTCTCTCAAAAGCTATAAATATTGACTCTTTTTAGCAAACTCTGTTGGTTGATGGTGAAACCCTAGATAATTTTATATTTGAATATATATTAAATAAATAAAACACGTGAATTTTATTACTTAAATTCTATATAATTTAGTGTTGATGCAATCTTGTTGGTCTTGTCTAGTAAAAGATGATCTTTTCTAGCATGTTATCCTTGATTGTTCCCCAATGTACAAAAGAGTAATTATTACAGGGCTTTGTTAGTTATTCTCTGTTAAGTGTATGTGTTTTAAAAGTATTTTATGAGTGTATTACCCAAAGGAATAAAACATCACCCTAATAATCATTAAAATAACTTTTAAACCTAACTTATAAAATATTGATGTGATAATCCATCTTGACTTGTGAGTCTTGAGTGAAGGAAACTTTTTTTAGCTCTACGTAGTATAATTTCAGTCAATAGGAGGAAATTAAATATTGATTCATCACATTTTAGTTTTCTTATATATTTTTATATATCCTTTTCATCCAAAGTTTATATGTAAGAAAGTAATTCAAAGAGATCATCAAGGGAACTTGCACTTCTAGAGATTCATCTCAACAAATTATTACCCACATCAAGAGAGATGTTTCCATTGTGCCACTTGGATGAGGAGAGTTGGAATATCCTCAAGGGGTAAAAATCCAATTGAAAAAACATAACACCATAAAAAATCATTTCAAGCTTAGTATTGTACTTATTTTAAAACATAATTTCACCATAAATTTTATTCTATGCTTTATCATCATTAATATTCTCCTTAGGCTAATTTTATTGTCCTTAGAATTCATTTTCATAAATTATAATAAAACTTATTATCATTTTTGACATTTTTTATATTGATCTTAATCAATCCTAATAAAATAGGTAATAATTCTATGAATCAACATTTATCCCTTTCATAACTATTTAGTTGTAGAACTCGAGCCTATTTTTATGGATTTTACCATAGTTGTGGTATAATTTTATTGTATATTTTCTTGTAAACATGGAACTCTACCCATAAATAAACATTTATATATAATCTCATTAAATACTCAATATTTTCTATTTACCAATTGTATCCCAACCCATATTTTTTGATCTAAGTGATATTACACATGAGATGAGTCTCTGTGCCATGGCATTCACCCTTGACATTGATTATATCTCAGCACAACTTAATATTATCCAATAAGATACCAAAGCTATATAGGATTATTGGCTTGACTATTTTTATTATATTAATGAAATATGAGAATATTATATATTCCCATAATCATATGTTATCTAAATTATCAACAAGCATTTATAATTTTCATTATCATTATTTTTAGCTTAATCTCTAAAACATGTGGGTTGACATCCATAAAGGGAAAATTATACCTTCTTAGAATTGGTATTTTTTTGGATATATAACAGGGTTTAATGGTTCCCCTACCCATTATAAAACTCAAAATATATTATCAATGTGACTTACTATATCAATGAAATTGACATTACCAAAGCCACCAAGAAAAAGCTTATCCATAAAAAGGTGAATCAAATCAACTAGTTCAAAGAAAAAAACATCATCAATAGTAAAAGAATAAAATTACATACACCAAACAACTAAAAATAACCAATATATAACACCACATATCCTAATTAACGTACTATTGTTTTTTTATGATAATGGAGTTCAATATGACACAAGTTCATTTTAGAAGAATTTTTTTTCTTATGAGAGAACTTTGTCCATCCTTTAGCATCATCAACTAGAATATCAACCAAAATAAATTCCATGTTTGAGTCCAAGGCATCCATATAAAAATCACTTAAAGAGGATGGACTCCCTTCTTTCAAATAATGATCTACCAAACTCTAGACAGAGCTTGAGATATAAAATTTCAATCTATATACATTTTTATCAGAGGGAACATCTTTATTGACACAAGATGAAGAGATAAATTTAGAGGAAGAAACCATAGGATAAGGAGAAGCTTTAATAAATTCTTCAAGAGAAAAAATATCCTTACTAGAAATAAAATCTTTACCCTTACCTCCAAAATCCATTTTCCTATCCTTACCAAAGACAATTAGATGCTCCACAACAACATATTTCCACCAAGTTCCATATTTTCTAATTTTAATCTTTATATCATATTTCCCACCATAATTATTAGGGAAATAAATATCCACATGAATACAAGAAAATCAATTCCTATAATTCTTGCATCTAAAATTTAATCTTTCATAATCTAAAGGTTGATTCTAGATTATGTTACCAATTTTGATCTTAATAACTTTTGGTAAATTTTTAGAGAGATATAAGAGAATGCACATATAAGAAAAGGTAGTATGCACCTGATATTTAGTATCAAAATTGAGAGAAATAAAATCCCTGAGATAGCTACTAATGTCTTGAAGAGAAGAATCTTTCCAAACTTTTAAAGGTAAATAAGACAACCTAACCCAAATAAGTGCTACAATAAAGGAATCTATAATAGGTTTAAAATCAAGGAACCAAAATTTCATGTAAATAAACATTTTGTCCTAAATCCAAGGACTAAAATGTATTAGATGGTTTATATTAGTAGAGAAATAGAAGAAAATGATGAAGACGCCTTTGGCACAAGGATGGATGATGAAATTTCTAATAAAAAGAGGTTTCCAATGCTTGGAAATCTAGGTATATAAATTGACTACACTTGGAAAGAATTTTTAAAATTGAAAAATTATTGTGATAGAAGAGAACCAAGATTATTCCTTCAGAAGCACACATCCCAACTCAATCAAAGGAATATTAGACCTGATCATCCCTAGATTACACAATTTAATAGGAAGCATCAAATTAAAAGCCAATGGAGGAAACCTCAATAAAGAGGAGGCACATTTGAACCAATAACAACCACTTTATCCCTCCATGAAACATTTAAAAAACTTGTTCCCATTAAAATGTTGAATAAACCCTAAAAAAGGGTAGAAAACATGGGACATAAGTCATGCTAAAGATAAGAACTAGCCAAAGAATATACCCAATGCTAAAGAAACATGGATTTGAGTGGAAGCCATCCTTTATTAGGTGATTTCATTGATATTTGAAACTATAGAGACCCCTAAAGGTGGAATGATAGAGTGAAGGGGTGGCAAAGATCCATGCCTTAGAATGTGAGAAGAGACTTCATTTCACCAAAAAAAAAAGATAATACTTTGTTTTTTACTTGATCGTAATCCTAGAATTAGTATTTTATCAAGAAATCACCATAATAATTTATTAATCTATTATGTTCAATTTCTCACATGTATG
Organism: Torreya grandis; assembly: GCA_037957365.1. Classification (NCBI taxonomy): domain Eukaryota; kingdom Viridiplantae; phylum Streptophyta; class Pinopsida; order Cupressales; family Taxaceae; genus Torreya; species Torreya grandis. The sequence goes on from JARHVA010006665.1 coordinate 75,801, forward strand.
CATGTATTCCTTCTCATCCAAAAAGGATCTCTCATAATTGCTTGATCACTGATGCACAATCGATCACACAGATACACCTTATCTCAATTTAAACCCTATTTTTATTTGAGTTTTTTGTTAGTTAATTTTATAAATAATTTCTCATAAAAACTAATTAAACACTGTGTTTATGTTTGACTTATTTATAACCTTTACAGATGTTTGGATTTAGTCTATGGTTTTAATAATTTATGAAATGATTTAACCTTAACTAGGATTTTCTGGTCATTATGGATATTTTGGAAAAGGTCATATCAAGACCTTAGAAACACTATGTTTTATGTTTCATTGAAATTTGACTTGGGTTGAGGAACTTAACCATTTGATTAGGGTTTGCATGAGACTTTGAACTCAAATTTTTGTCATTGTTATGGTTTTTGGTTGGGGACTTTGAGTGAAGTGAGAAGTGAAGAAGATGGGGGAGGACTATATGTTACCTTTACGACCATGGAAGACATGTAACTCTTGGATAATTATATGGAGTGATTATTTTACTTTCAAAAGAATTAAAAATAAGAAAGGTGGGATCAAAAACCCATTTTGTGGTAATGTGTTATGCCCTTAACCATTGGTGTGTATAGGGATATGTGTGGCCAACTTATGGCTTACATACCTCTTTTATTTACTTGTTACATTTCTCTATATTCTTAAATAGGTTAGCCTATGGAATAACCTTGGATAAGTATAAGCATCTTGTGAAGTATTCTGATATTAGTGAATTGTTGTGGAGGTTGCCCCCTTAAAGTGGCTTTGCTACATTATCTAGTATTTTGTTCTGCTATCAATTATCACTATGTAATCTCTCATTTTACACAATATAAAATAATTCTATGTGAATATATAAGTAATTTAATTACAAGTGGTATCAAATAGTTGATTTGTTAAAGTTTATTATAGCATTTGTTTTTGGATCTAGTGAGGCCTAGTTTTTGGGAGCAATGAAAGTGAAAAAACATAACTTTCAATCTGGGAAGAATTAATTTTTTCTATCAGCATAGTATTGCTTGAAATGTTTTTTTTTAAAAAGTATTTAAAAAAAAAGTCTCTAAATTTTTTTTATTCCACTTGCACACTTACAGTCATTGGATTCATCTTATTGAGATGATCATAATGGTGTATTCTATCGATATACTTTTTTGGTACCAAAAACTTTACTCTAGTGTAGAAAGGTAATCATTGGATTCATCTTGACAAGGTGATCATAATGGTACCATTTATTAGTACACCTTTTTTTGGGGTCAAAACCCTCCTAGGGTTTTTTATGGTAGGTTCTTTAACTCATGAAAGAAAAGGGTTACCAAAAACTCCTAAGACTCCTATCGATGACATGGAATCTAGAACATCAAATTCGATGATTTATTAGCTTCAAGAGAAGATAAAAAAATTGGTGAGGCATGATGAATTTGTTGCATTCCAAGCTAATATTTCAAGGATACATGAAGAGATTAATGGGTTTCATATTGAATTATAGCATATCACTATGTAATTGGCTATCTTCACATCTTAGTTTCAGCCTAATAATCCTCCACTTTAGCATTCAAATCCTCCTCTCAATAACTACCATACTAGTATGAAACTGATGTTTCCAAAAGTGGGCATGCATGAGTTTGATGGTAAGGATCCTCTCACTTAGATTAACCAAATTTAGAGTTTATTCAAGCTACATCAAACCCCTAGTTCTTAGAGGGTGATGGTGGCATCCTTTTATATGGAACATGAGAAATTCATTTGGTATCGCTGGTTATGTACTCAAAAGAAAAAAGAATGGTGTTCCTATTACATGGAATATTTTTATTGAGGAGTTGATAACTCATTATTAGAATAATGCCTTTGAGAAATATTTTATCTAATTAGCCAAGCTGTGGCAAATAAGACTTGTGAAGGATTATATTCATCAATTTCAGAATCTCTCTTTATAGGTGGAAAATATCACTAAGAAAAATCTGATAAATTTGTTTTTGGGTGGCCTCAAAGATAGCATCCAATACAAGGTTCAAATGTTTATACCAACATATGTATCAAAATTTATCCTTAAGGAACATGTGATAGAAGAAAAAAATATGATCAAAAGGAAAACATTCACTACTATTCATGATCACAATTTTCTAGCACCATCATTTCCACAGGCCACCAAATTAACATAACAAAAAATTGAGGAGAAGAGAACCATAGGGTTGTGTTATGGTTGTGATAACAAATGGAGTAAAGACCATCATTATGTTGAAAATAATCTATTTTACATTAAAGGTGTAAATGATGATGATGATGATGATGATGATGATGATGATGATGATGATGTATAAGTACATGATGCAGATGCAAAAGTTCCTGAGGAGGAATTTGAAGACTCTTAGCTTACTATTTCATGCCATGCCTTATCAGGTATTAGTACTCCCCAAAATATTAAGGTAATGGGTTTCCTTAAAAAATAGGTCACTATTTTGATTGATTTTGGGAGCACACATAACTTCATCCATAGTAAGTTGGCTACTTGTTTGAAATATTTCATTTATCTAGCTCTAGAATTTTAGGTTATGATTGTACATGGTGGTACTATCATCTATTCAAGAAAATGTCATAGTATTAAGTTAGCCATATGAGACTACTTATTGGATTCTCCTATGTTTTCTATTCTGATGGGTGGAGTTGATATTGTTCTAAGAGTCTAGTGGCTCACCACTTTGGGCACTATTGAGATGAATTTTCAAGAATTATTCATGCATTTTCATTCTGAAGATAGGACATTTGAGCTAAGAGGATTAAAGGCTAAATCTCCCCAACTTGTTAGCTCCCATCAAATGACAAATATTCTTCATAAGGGTGCTGAGGGATTTATAGCTTGCTTTTTTTATATGGAAGCACAACCAAATTAGCCATCTTTACGTCTTGATCTATAATAAATAATTGATGCTCATTCTATTGTTTTTGGAGACATGCCAAAAGGACTTCCACCTAGATGCATGCATGATCATGCTATCACACTTATTCCTAGTAGTACACCACCTAACATTAGGCCATACAAGTATCCCTATGCCAAAAAAGTGAAATTGAAAATATGGTATAAGAGATTTTGGATGCAGGAATCATTTTCCATAGCCAAAGTGAATACTCATCACCAATTTTCATGGTGAGAAAGAAAGATGACACTTGGAGCATATGCCCTGACTATAAAGAACTCAACAAGTACATTATCAAAGATAAGTTTCCAATTCATATCATTGATGATTTTATATATGAATTAAATGGTGCTATTTATTTTACCAAGTTAGATATAATTTTTAGGTATCATCAAATCAAAATCCATGATGAAGACACCCAAAACTACCTTCAGGATTCATGAGGGCCATTATGAGTTTTTGGTTATACCTTTTGGCCTAACAAATGTACCATATACTTTTCAAAGTTTGACAAATAATATTTTAGATCCATTTTTGAGGAAATTTGTTTTGGTATTTTTGATGATATCCTCATTTATAGTAAATTGTGTATACCATTTGCAACATGTGAAATATGTACTCTCCATTTTGGAGCTAAATCAATTATATGCCAAACCTTCCAAATATAATTTTAGGGCTGGTGATGTTGAATATTTAGGTCATTTGGTGTTTTATAAATGAGTGAATGTGGATCCTAAAAAAATCCAAGCAATGGTGGACTGGCCAATTCCTAAGAGACTCAAGAAACTTTAGGGATTTTTGGGACATACTAGTTATTACCATAGATTTGTCAAAAATTATAGTAGTTTTATAGCCCTACTTACCTCTTTGTTAAAGAAAGACTCCTTTTAGTGGACTGATGTAACTACCCAAGCATTTGAACAATTAAACTTAGATATGTGCACTACCCTAGTATTAGCCACTCCTAATTTTTCTGCGACTTTTGTGGTTGAATGTGATGAATCTAGGTATGGTATGGGTGCTATACTCATGCAAGAAGGTAGACCATTGGCATTTGAAAGCCATCAAATCAAAGGATAAAATAGGAACAAACCCATCTATGAGAAGGAAATGATGGCCATTTTTCATGTAGTCAAACAATGGAGACCTTATTTGATGGGTCATCATTTTTAGGTAAAAACTTATCATGATAGTCTTAAATATTTTTTAGATTAAAGGTTATCATCAAAATAACAACAAAAATGGGTAACTAAGATGCTAGGATATGATTTTGAAGTAGTCTAAAAAAAAGGTAAGGATAATGTGGTGGTAGATACACTATCCAAAAAAGATGAATCGATTGAGGCATTGCTTTATGGCATAACCATTTTGTAGGCAGATTGGCTAGAGGAAGGACGATCAAAATCAGAACATGAAATTACTACTCATGATTCGATTCAAAATCTTCAGAAAGGTTTAGATGGATTTGAAAAATTCACATGGAAAGGTAATGAATTTTGGTATAAAATAGATTGTACCTATGTAAGAATTCTCTTCTTAAACAAAAAATTCATGCAACTCCAATTGGGGGTCATTCAGGATTTTTGAAAACCTATCACAGGATCAAGCAAGATTTTTTTTGGGAAGATCTCAAGGGGGATACCTAGAAATATGTGGCTAAATGTATGATCTATCAACAAAACAAAGGTGAAACTATCAAAACTCTAGAACTTTTATAACCTTTATCTATCCCTAATAAACATTGGGAAGTTGTATCTATGGATTTCATTACAGGGTTACCAAGATATAATGGTAAAAATGTTATCATGGTTGTTATACATCATCTCAGTAAGTATGCTCATTTTTGTTTATTATCCCAACCATTTATTGCTAGTACACTAGCTTATGCTTTTCTCAATATAGTTCATAAACTACATGGAACCCCCAAGATCATTGTCAGTGGTAGAGATCCCATTTTTACTAGTAATTTTTGGACTGAGTTATTTACATTTTTAGGCACTCAATTGGCTCATAGTTCATCCTATCATCCTCAATCTGATGGACAAATTGAGGTATTCAATAGATGTTTGGAAGGATATCTCTATTGTTTTATTTTTGATAAACAAGATAAATGGGTTCATTGGTTACAACTTACTAAATGGTGGTATAATACTTCTATTTATAGTTCTTCCAAAATGTCTCCTTTTGTGGCACTATATGGATACCACCCTCCATCCGTCACTTCAACCTTGAAGGTCTATCCTAATGTTTATGTAGTTGAAGAACATATTCACCATCAACAGGAGGTTCTTGCAAGTTTATGTGAAAATTTAGCTATGGCCCAGAATCACATGAAGAAACAAGTAGATCAACATAGAAGTGAGAGGCATTTTGACATTGGTGATTGGGTCTTTATTTTCTTACAACCATATAAATAGATGTCATTAAAGCAACAAAAAAAAGATAAAAAAATGTCCCCTAAATATTATGGGCCTTATCAAATCTTATAAAAAATTGGTAGTGTGGCCTACAAGTTAAATTTTCCTTCATCCACTCACATACATCTAGTATTTCGTGTATCATGCATGAAGAAATTCATTGTACATAGAGTTACTATTAAAATAGAATTACCAGAATTGGATGAGGAAGGTAAATTTATTCTTGATCTTGAAGTGATCCTTCAATAGTTCACCAAGCAACTATGTTCTAGAGAAATTACAAAATACCTAATCAAATGGAAGAATTTTCCATGTGAAGATGCGACTTGGGAGGATGAAGCATTTGTGTAGTAGCATCCAGAATTGCCATAATGTTGAGGATAATGTTGTTTTAAAGGGGAATGGATTGTTATTCCCTTAACCATTGGTGTGTCTAGGGATCTGTGTGGCTGACTTATGGATTACATACCTCTTTTATTTACTTGTTATATTTGTCTATGTTCTTAGATAGGTCAGCCTATGGAATAACCTTGGCTATGTAGACTATATATAGGAGGTAGTGGTTATTCTATAAGCATCATGTGAACTATTATTCTATTAGTGCATTATTGTGGAGGTTACCCCCTCGAAGTGGCTTTGCTATATTATCTAGTATTTTATTCTACTATTAATTATCATTGTGTAATATCTCATTCTATGCAATATAAAATCATTCTATGTGAATATCTAAGTAATTTCATTATAGAATGTGTAATAGGTTAGTAGTTAGGGTTTTTATTTAGAGATTGAAGAGGAGATAATAAAATGAAATATAAGCAAAGATTTATGGGTTTTTGTATTAAAAAAAGTAGGTTTGAAATTAAATTTTATCATGTAATATATAGATTTTATCTTTTGGTGGAAACCCTAGGAAAGTGTGAGAGTTATAGGAAGGAATTTCTCCCTTCCTAGAATCCCCTCACCATTCCATATAAGTTTTATTTATTTACATGTTAGATACATGCATGAGTTAAAGTTTTTATATGAAAATATTATGCCTGCTAAGGAAACCCATTATGGGTGAGGTTGTTGTTGTCACATGAATATTCACCCATTTGATTGATAAGATGATTCACTATAACAATTGGAACATCCTAAAGGTGTGGTACCTTGGCTTCCTAGGATGAACCTCCATAGAAGGCTGACTTCCTTCCTAAACTATGTGTACATGATTTATGAACAACTTGCATCACTAAACCACTACTAAAAATGTAATTATTTACAACTATAACTATGATTTTATCATGGAAAAGGGAGTATAAATAACTAAAATTCATAAAATTATGATGCATAATGTTTAAAGAGCTCAATAACTTACTAAATCAAAATAAGAAATCTTTAGAAGTGATGGGTAATCACATAAATTTAACACAATATAAAGCTTTATCAACCTATACATAAGTATTTTGCATGGAGGTAGGAAACCTACACATTATAAAACCTATAAAAAATGGTGTAAGGATGATTGGAAAACATCAAAAGGGAAGAAAACATCCACAAGTGAAGATAAAAAAACTCAAAATCATATAATATTTAGAAAAAATGATAGTATGAAAGAGGCAAACATCAATTATTATATTGAATTCATGTCATAAGCTAGTATTACAATCCTCAAAATGGTAGAGTGTTTTTACACCAAAGAGGACTCCTTATTCAGTCCTTTTACAATAATATATAGATAAATAAAATTAGTGAGGGAAGAAGGGCATTAAATTACTTCAATTAAATGCGTTAAATCCTACATGGGTGGAAGAAAAAAACCAATTTTAGACACAGTAGGGGAAAAACATTCTATCTTCATTCTAGTTGTCTCCTTGAGAAGGTTAGTTATGATAGATTTAGTCAATGGACTTCAATTGCTACTAAATTATTGGAGTAATTTGGTCATCTTGCCTTAATATGTATTGAACTTACAAATTTCCTCCTAGGTATGTATGTTGGAGATAATATATTTGATTTTGACTTGTTCTTGATGTTTAAATCCCTTAATAGGTCTTCTACATGAAAATAGGTCTCAATCTAACCAAAAGATGCCTTATTCTCCCAACTAAAGCTCTTGTACATTATTGTCATAAACACTAACTACTTGAGGAGGTTTCACATCTTGAGGAAAAAAGTTTTAGATAGTTTCCATGCTTTAAAGATGCTCTTTAAGAATGTTAAATCACATATTGGTGAAAAAGACATTACATCAGTCCTTAAAGACCTATATTCATCAATGCTAGTGACTTTAAATATGTTACAGTTCTTAGAGGGCATGTTTCTAACTAATTAAATGCCTTGAAATGGTTTATAGGCATAGTTAAAACCTTATTTCCTCACCTTATAGACTTATAACTTCATATTTCCTACTTAAAGACCCTTCTTATAGCATTGTATCAAAAAACCCCTTGTTATAACACTATTGGTAGGCTCATTTATAGGCTTAGATCATGTTAACCCCTATTTTATGTCTTTGTATTTCTAATAAAACCCTGAGAACATGTTACATTCCTTAGAAACATGTTTTAGGGCCATTTACCTATCTAAACTACGTGCAAGCTTGTATATTGTCTTAGGATCTTCTTAGAATCTCAAAACCCATTATTTTTTTCCTATTAAACAATGTTACAGGCCTGTGGTTTTCTTGAACATGATTGAAATCCTCAAGACTCTTCACTTATAGGCCATGGTTTTAATGCATCATTATATTTTTTCCTTGACTACTATATAACTTATAATTCTTTTGAGATTATGATACCCTTAAAACCACCTACGACATGAGAAACATATTTATAAACTTGAAATAAAACTATAAGAGTTTTTGAATGATGCTTGAGACTATTATAAGGTCTTATAAACTTTAATCTCTCCTTATATCATCAACATCTTGTATTTTATTCCTATTAACCAGTTGGAAATTTGAAAAGTATGGTATAGACCTGCAAAAAGGTCTTAATAGTCTTAGATCATATTATTTCTCACACATGAAACTTTGGCAACATAAAAAAACCCACACACTTTCTTCATCAATCATGAAATTCATTGATAGATATGTAGGTGATCTTATAGGGGATATATCATGTTAATGATACCTTTAAATATCATAAATTAAGCTATATAACTATATCATTCATGTTTCAAGAATATTTTGGTTTTTCCCTAACCTTTCAAGCCCCTTAAATGCTTTTCATTAGTATGTAAACATTACAACTTTGTCTCAGACATGTAACAAGGTATTTATGAAATTAAAAATATTGTATTAGATTTTATAAATCACAAAAATCTTGAAATCACTACCTTGCAGTCTTACAAGAAGTTTTTTAGGTTCTAGAACCATGATGATGCTTAGCAGGATCTCAAAACTTTTGCGTTATCTTCTTGATCCTGACCAATGTTGAAGGCATGTTATTTTTTTTCTTCTTACTTTTTAGCATATGATATCATGGTTTTCCCCTAAAAGCCTTGATAAAATCTAAGATGATTGAAACTCACTATATTCTTCTTTGGTTTTTAACCTTATTTCAAGTTATGTATACCTGAAGAAGTTATATCATTACAGCTTATAAATATTTCATGAAATTAAGGCCTATTTTTCTTCTTTACAAACTTACAAGTTTATTGATCACATTTGTGTTATGTTTGAAGAGGTCTTAATTATTGTTTAAAGGCATTGATACCATGAAATATTTAAAAAATTGATTTTATACTTGTAGTATTAGGTTTTAAAATCTTGAAAAAATTGTATTGTCTACCTTGTAGACCTCAAATTGCTCTTTAAAGGATGTTGAAACATTTTTTTTGGAATTATCAATCATGGAACCCTATTACATATTGAAAACCTATACATTAGGACTCAATCATGTTAATTTTTTTGGATCATGTGTATGTAGAATTATGGGTGGGATTTTATAACATATTTGTCATAGGCCTATTGGATGGTTTAGATTTTTGGTCATAGTCTGACCTAAAAATGTCCTTTTATAAGCTCTAAAATATTTGAATGTATGTTTTGGTAATCATGGAAACCATGAAACTCTACATATTTGGAAGCTTATTTGAATAATATAGACTTATAACTTATCTTGTCATTGTATGATCATATAAACTTGTCTAAAATATTTTTAGGTCCAGTGTTTTCACTTTGCAAGGTCATGAAACCTTTCTCCTGACATGAAGGTGTCTTTTTGAGCTTTAAAACCTTCTTGGCCAATCATGGAACTATCTAATAAGCACTAATATAGACTTATAATTTTTTTTTAATTCATGTAAATCCTATCATTTCATCATTATACATTATAAACCTTAGAGTAGACCTTTAAAAAGGTTTTAATGATGTTGGAAATCTTGGAAACCATATTTACATTACATAAATGCTAATAAAACCATACACACTATTTTAGACCTATAAATGAAGGTTCTTGGGTTTAAATAGCCTTGTTTTATTCTCTTAAATAATCATGTATACTCTTAAACATTATTTCTAGTGTTGTGTCCAACTATTTTCATCAAAAGAGGTTGGAAATCTTGTATAGAAAACCTACAAATTACATTGGAAACACCTAAGAAAACCTATAAGACCTATATTATCATGATAATTTCATGTTTTCCTTGATTTAAACATCAAAATAACTTTAAAAATATTTAATCATAACATAATATTCCTAAAAATTCATTTTTATGCCTCTTTAGGATTGAAAAACCATGAAAATGTTGTTTCATGCGTTTAGGATTTTTTAGAGGCTTATGTTGAGTTTGTAGAGTTTGGAAACTCCCCATTAAATAATAATGATTTATCCATTATTGTGAAGGTTTTATACTAACATTAGGTGTATTATGCCCCAACATAAACCCTCCAATATTTAACACATGTCATGCATGAAGAGATTAGAATAAGGACATGACTATTCTTTTCTTGTAGAAACCTACAACTTGTTTTTTGGCTTGCAATTCTAATGTAGACATCTAGTTATTATATTGAGGATATTACACGAATCATGGATGGAATTTGAAAATTTTATTCATTTAATTTCATGTTTTCCATCCCTAAAAAAGTTCTGTAGGGCATTTACATACCTACAACCTTGCTCCTTAGCATATCAAAACTGTCTTCTCATTGAAAACATCATGATCATCTTGGACATGCATTAGATATTATATTTTAAACCTTATGAATATTTTTCCTCACTCTATATATTTTATGGTGATTTTCAAACCTCACATAGATGTACAACTTACCCTTTGAATCTCTATTTTCCTTATTATAACATTTGGAAACCTATGGAAACTTATTAGGAGACTTCATGGATTGACTGATATCCATGTTTGGTGATCTCTAAAAATATTAAAATGGTACTTTTGGATGATAAAGAGAGTGAATATTTGTAAAGCCTTCATGAAACCTACAATAGAACCTTAGAAATAATGGAAACATAGACTTGATTGAGTTCCCCCATGTTGTAGGCTTTGAAAAACTGACAAGGAGACAAAGGAGGGGAAAAAATAAAGTCAAAACACTATTTCAATAATATGTATAGATTTCAAGGGTAGTGAGGGAGTCTTACATACTCAAAATGACTTTGATCCCCATTTTATAATGTTTTAACCTTTATAATGACCTTAATGAATGAATTAAGACCCATTTTGATATAGTTTGTATTGAAAAGTGATTTTAATTCTTAAGTAATCAAATAGGATTATTCAATGGCTAAAATGAACTTTGTGTCCTCTAAAATACTCATAATAAATTATTGAATCCTAAAAATTTATGTAGTAATCCTAAGTGATCACGAAATACTTGATTTTGGTGAAAGCAGATCAAACATATGAAGGTAATACCAAATCTCAACCAATTGATTTTATCCTAAGAACCTAATAACTAACATGTGGAATGATATGGATATCAAGGGGACTTGAAAAGTCAACATTTTTTGGCAACCTCTATAGGTTTATTGCATTCTAATAAAGGATACAATAGCTTTATGCAAGCTAATTATGTATATGATTTAGTAAAATCTCAAAATAACTCAATTTGAAAGTGCATCAATGACTAAATAATGTTTTTATAGCCTCTAAATTAACTAAATATTCCCAAAAACATATGAAAGAAAATTAAAATAGAATAATTATGAAAGAAAACTTAGAGGAATGATAAAAAACTACATTACTCAGAAAACAATGTGTAACATCACTTGGAGGAATGATAAAAAGCTAAACTACGATGTAGAAGTTTGGAAAAAAGACCTCAAAAGAAAGGTTTAAGTTGTATCCCATTGACTAGGATAAGTAACACTTATCCATACATCCTTAAGAGCTACAAAGCATTTGCTTACTTGCAATCAATGGAAATTTATGAGCCACTCTAAATCGCATAAAAATTTGAGTATGTTCTATCCTTAACTCTATCTTCATCTCATTTTAAAACTAGATCCTCTTCTTTGAAAGTCCTATTAGTAGCCTTTTTATCAAAATTTTTCTTAATTTGGGCATAATGAGACTCAATAGTGTGCATTGTTTGGTCACTCATTTCTTCCAGCTCCATCAATTCAACCAACCTCACTATCTTTACATCATTTTTTATCATTTCTAACTAATGTGCAAGCTCAAGAGAACATAATTCTAATGATAAATTAAGCTTTGCATCTCCTTCATATACCAACATGAAATTAGAGATACCAATTTCTCTGTTAGGTGTGATTCTATCATCCGAAAGGGTTATCTTGAGGTTAATGTGCCAAGATATTTGATTATCCTCTATTTTCCTATTGATATTCCTTATCTAGTTCTTTTTAGTAGACTCAACCAAGCCACTACCTTGAGGATAGTTTTGAATAATTATTGAGATAAATTCCATGTTTGACTTCCCATTCACTAATTTGAGTGCCTACAAAAGCTTTAGTATTGTCATAAATGATAATAGATGGGACAAAAAACCTTGTGGTAATACTTACAAGAAAATATAGGATTGAAGCTTCACTAGCCTCATTCAATACAACTTATTCAAACCATATGGTGAAGTAATATGTGGTTGTTAACACCCATTTGTGACCAACATTAGAAAGTGGATTTATCATGTCAATGAATTCTAAACTGCATTACATGAATGGTTGATCTACTTAAATATGATGAAGAGGAAGGAAAACCAACCTTTGATTACCTGTGAAGTAATCCAACTTCTTGTAAGTTATCACCCACTTGTGAGCATCCCTAAAAAAATTAGGGAAATAATAGCCAACATTTATGATCTTGACATTAATAGTTCTTGGTGAAAAATGGCCTCCTAATAGGACATCATGGAACTCCTCAAGCATTCTAGGAATATGATCATGATTAATAAATCTTAAAAACACTCCATTCATGTACTTTATAAATATAAAACCATCCAAAAGAACATAAGGAACACATTATAGCCTGAAATACCTTCTCTTAGTTTTGTTAAGGACTTGAGAATAGTCACATGTATGTAAGAAAATAATCATGTCTTGAATCTAATTATTTGGAGGATGACTAGAAGCTAATTGGTCTTTTTGTAACATATATAGTATTATTATTAGCCTCTAAGTCTAGTACAAGTTGATCACATATGCATTTACATATCATAAGATTGGTAATTTTGATTTACACATCATATGCCATGACTTTTGTGATCTATCTATCCCTCTTTTTAGTCACATCCCTACTAAAAAACAACTCCTTCACACTTGGATGTGTCATCATCAATTGAATCTTATTATTATAAATCATGTTCCTAAACTTATTAATATATATTACAATAAAAATAATTTTTTTTTCAACAAAACTATACCTTAGTTCATATTCCTTTAGCGATTGACTAAAAAAGGTTATTAGATACTCCATTTGGTCATTATTTTACTGAGCTAAGATGGATTAAATGCTCTAACTTCCTCCAAAAGCATAAAGGATGAAGTCTTTGTCATAGTTGGGATTAAAAAGATTAGGAACTTGTGAGATTGATTTCTTGATGATTTCAAAGTCATTCTTACCTTCTTTTGATCAGCTGAAAATTGTATTCTTCTTGAGCATGGAGGTAAGAGTCTTGACCAAAGTATCAATGTCTAATATGAATTTTCTTTCAAAATTAATTATTCATAAGAATATTTGAATACCCTTATTATTATATGGGAGATAAAGATAAAACATATCCCTCACCCTTTATGGATCAATGTCAAGGCCATCCTTTAAGACTATGTACCCCAATAACCTGCCCTCATGAAAAAAACACACACATTTTCAGTTAATAGAAACTTCAAATTATCTACATTTATAAAAAAATTTCATTACATGATCCAAGTGTTCATGTGCATGCTTTGAATAAATAGTGATATCATACAAATAAACCAAAACCATGTCATTAATAAGAATTTTAAAGGCCATATCCATTTATATTTGAAAGGTTTCACTAGAATTAGTCAACACAAAGGGCATCTTATTGTAACCATAATCTACCCATTTAATTGTGAAGTATGTCTTGAACTGATCTGATTCTTGGATTAAGATTTGGTTATACCCTAAACAACCATCTAAAAGAGAAAATCAATCATCTCCACTTACTAATTGAATATTTTTTCCAGGTATGGAAGATGGTAATGACCCTTGAGAGAGGATCTATTTAGGTCTCTAAAATCAATTCATATCCTAATATCTCCATTCTTCTTCCTAACTAGAACAAGATTTTCTACCCAATATGAATTCTTGATATGGAAAATTATGTTGGATTCTATGAGTTAGGTTAATTATTTTCTCATTAAAGGTTTAATCTTGGGATTTATATGTCATTGATTTTGCCTATGGGCTTTGCATTAGGCTCTTGTTCAATGGTATGTTGAGCTAATCCTAGATCAAAACTTGTAAGGTCCTCATAACTCCAAGAAAAAACATCATCATACTTTTGGCAAAGATCAATGAAAGTTTCTTTTTTATATTCAAAACATACCTTTTAAAGATTAAAGAGTTGTCCCTTGTGATGGTGACTTGTTTTATGTTTTCCTCCTTCGTAATCATGTTCGTTCTTTCCTTATTGAGTTGATCATTCAAGTCAATAATAATCTCCAAAGTGATGAATATTTTTTTCAACTTGTTATTTTTTAGTTAGATGATTTTCTATCCATTTTTATCTTAAAGTTTTGATTGATTTTTTATATTAAATTATGCCTCCTCTTGTAGAAAATAAATTTATTTTTTCATCATTTTCAAAAACTTTCCAACTGGTTGTATTATCTAGAATAGCTAGTCTAACACCTAGCTTAACATGTTGATACAAGATTTTTGTGATGTCTAGAGGAATATCATATTGTGAGTAAAATTTTAAAACCCTATAAAGATATTTGTTTTGAGTTATTGTCACCACTTGGATGTTGAAGGCATCAACATATTCAAGTAAGCACCATAATCTATGTTTTTAGGCCTTTAACAAGTCATTCTTGGCTACACTTTGATCCCTAACTTGATGCACAAGGAGATCACTATCTCCAAATAATTTTATAACATTGAGTACTCTATTTTGGTCTAGTTAGATTCCTTGGATGAATGATTTATATTCAACTCCATTGTTAGTATAGCTTAACTAAAGTCTATATGCAAAAAAAATCTCTCTTTTTGAGGAAAGATCAATAAAACACCAACATTAACACCATTTTTTCTCCTTGAACCATCATAATACAAATACCATACTCAATTAAGATCCTATTATGGCTTCATAAGGTTAGGAATGATTGAATTTTCCTCATGTATACAATATGTGCCTAACCCAATTTGTTCCATATAATCGTATGGATCAAATTTATTGTGTGATTTTTCCCAATCATGAATCAACATATCTATAACTTCCTCTAAAGATATGGTGGCCTCTTGTAAACACTATCCTCATAAATATAATGCATAATAAAATTCATGTTAATAGGGCTAGGCAAATAAGGTTTAATGTGTTTTTTGGAGATATGTTCAACCTTAATGGTTACCCTTGTCCCATATATAGTTATTAGAAGCATATGATACCAATATGAAGATAATTAACCTCCCATTTTTAAGTTCAAATATCTAGAAAGGCATATGAAAAAATAAAGAGGGAGGTTAATGATTGTAATATCTTATAAAATGGAAAGACTTGGGAAAGCATGAATGGTAAGATTCAGATTTTTAATGGCCCCTATTATTTTAATAGTAATACCATATAATTGAAAAAATCCCTTAGTTATTGGGATATACTCTATGCCCAAAAAATAAGCTATATTCTTCAACATAACATAACTACTAGCCCCATAATCACTCATGTAATTGTGAACAAGACGTTTACCAATGATAAGGGATATATATATAAGGGAGGTTTCTTGTTTATTTTACTTATTTCACCTTCACTTGGATGGCACAAATTTTTAGGATTAGTTTTTGCACTCTTGGTTGGTTATATTTATTTATAGAAGTGGTTTAAGGCTTCTTGCAATATGTCCCTTTGTGAAGGAATGAAGAGTTCTTACCAAATAGTTAAATTTAAATTAGTTTACTTAATTTGTTATAATATACTAAAAGGGATGTGACCAAATTTTCACTATAATTTAGTGTTAACATCTGATTTTAATTGTTGACCCATAAGAAGCTATTTTTTTGACTGAATCTTCCTCTTAGCATGTTAATTTATAACTGCACTTTATCTTACAACCTCTGGTAGTGATTTTGAAGTTGATGCTTGAAGAACCATGGGAAATATTTATCCCTCCATTATGATTTTATTGGACCTTATGTTATAAGCAATTGGACTACTTCCCTTGTTTACCACCTCATTTTGATTCACAACACAAAATTCATTCCCTTTCTAATTTAATAATGTATCCTCATTTATTTCTTTCTCTTGAACTTCTTCCCCTTTCATAGATGATTCCATTTTCTACTCTTGAATTATAGATTCACTTTGTACTATTAAAGATTAGCTAGTAACCCCATTTGAATAAGCATTTTGGTTGTGGGGCTAGTTGTATGGGTAACCCAATTCATAATATTAGACAAGGTTGTATTGGACATAAAAAATGGCCTTGGAATTAATTGAACCAACCATTTTTTTAGTATTGAAAGGTCTAGTATAGCCTATTTGGCCTTATCCTTGTGCATTACCTTGATAGGGATACCTATTGGGTTGATATCCTTGGTTGAAAAGATTATAGGGTCTATTTTATTAGGCTTGATATCTTTTTAAGGTTACCAATTCATTGTCAAAACTTTTAAATAAGGTCTTGATTTAATGCAACTCATTATTAGGGGTAGTGGATGGTATTGGTTGGCTGGTTGCTCTAGGAAGAAGTGTCAAAATGGGCTGATTAATGGAATGATTGATTGGACCCTTAGGAAAAAGGGGCATCAGTGGTTTATAAGTAATCTTTATATCTTATATAAAATAATTACCTATTCTTATAGACACCTCATATGCATCAAGAATGGTAGTCCCTCCCATAGACTAAATCATGACAACCACATCACTATTTAAGGTTTTCAAATAGTACAAGAATATAGTACTTGGATAAGGTCTGAAAAGTGGTGTATTTATATCAATTTTTTTCCAAATTATAAAATTGAAGTCCAACATGACTTCATGAGGAGATCTCCTAATAGTAGTTATCTACTCCATTAGTGATAGGTGATCACTCATCCTAAAATTGCTTATAAAGATTTTATCCTAACTTATCCTAATTGTGTATAAAATCAGACTAAAATCCCCTATACCATTGAGGTTATTTTACCTTAATATAAGTATCAAGTAATATCATATCTACTTTATAGTTAAAATGTTATGGAATTAACATATATTAGTAATATCTTGTATGTTCTTTATAGGAGTGGTTGCATTTTCACTGGTAAAGTAAGGCATAGTCTTAAGGGGAGAAGCTATAATTTAATATCTTTGAGCAAGGGAAAGAGGGATGACTTAATTTAAATTAAAAAAAAATAATTTCTTTGTTGGGCCATGAATGGTATTAGAACTAACCTTTCTCTAGGATCGTGAAAACTACCAAAATGAGGTGTAGATTGGGATCTTCTAGGAGGTGAGAGTTAGGGTTTTGACAGGGGTGACATAGATATTCTAGTTATCCTTGATGAAAATGAATTTAAAAAAAAAAAAAAAAATACTTACATTTTTGAAAATACCTTGCCTCCACTCTTATCATAAAATAATAGGTATTATTGGAAACTAATATCTTGTGGAGTTTTCAGGTGCTTGAGAAATCCCTTCAAATTTAGAACTTTATAAGAATAACACTAACTTATTATTCAAAAATTTTCACTCAATGGAGTTGAGTGTCACACAAAGCATGCTAAAAACTATTGACTTTTTAGGTCATATTGACCTTACATCACCTTGCATGTTAGTAACTAAGTTTTTATCCCAAGATTTACTGATTATGAGAATTAGCATTAATTTCATGTGGTTGATATACTTGCATAAAAATAAAATATATAATGATCATTCATGGGTATTACATAAATTTTTAGGATTAAATAAGGTATTAGGATCATTTAAGAGCCCATAAAGTTCATTTTTGCCCTTATACAAACATGTTTGATGACTTAAATGATATAAAAGTGCTTTTTAAGGGGAAAATACATCAAAGGGTCTTACGAGCATTCATTTGGTGATTAAAAGGGGGTGAAACATTAAAAATGAGGACAATGAAGTCATTTATAATTATTATACTCCTTCAAGTCCCCTATATCTGTACATATTATTCATAGGTTGTTATAGGTTTCATAGAGTTTCTTTGATCTTTTGGTCTCTTGTGACATCAAAAGTGCCATATCAAGAAGGTTATAGGTATGTGAACTAGAAAACAAAGGTTTCAAACATTTTAAGAAGTCTTCTTATAGACCCATAGACTTATTTCAATATTTATGACTGATCAAGAAAAAAATTAGATGGATTTAATCCCCTTCTAATCATCATGAAGTCTGCAAACAATTTCAAGGGGTTTTCATGAAGATCCTAACATGTTTCAAGGTTTCAAGTCTACAAGGCCTTATTGGGCCAAAAAATAACTACTAATGTTGGGAAGAGTCTAAAAGGGGTCAAAGACAAGTTTTCAAAATCCATATAGCCTTCAAAGAGAAGGAATGAATATTATAAGTTACCCAATGAGCTTATTAACTTGAGTTGTAGGTTTTTAGGCTCTTGTTGAGGATATAAAAAAAGAAATAGATGTTTATAAAGTTAAATAGGAATGTACAGTGAAGAAAACAAATTTGTAGGCAAAAAATCAAGTTACAGGGGTTACAGTTGACCAACTATCGCATTCTAAAAAGGTCTCTCCTTGTACATGGAATTTAGAAAGTCATGAAGGAGACTTGGTAGGTCTTGACATGTACCTTGATTATATTAAAACATAATAATTAGTTATAAAGAATGTGAATATCATAAAACCTCTCAAAACTCTATGAAGTCAATCTTTAAAAGTCACTAAAACCCTAAACCATGAACATACATTTTGTGTTTTTTCAATCTTGGAGAGGCATCAAAATGAGTTTGCAGACATTTTTAATCACAAAAAAAAGGTAATGATAAAATTTTAGGCCTATTTTATTATGTTTCTAAGAGTCTTGAAATGATTTTTCAGTGTGTGAGCTAGTCTTCAAGTAATAAATAAGAGCTAGAGGTTTAAGAGTAAGATTTGAGTCAAAATAAGAAGTATTTAGGATTACAACTAGATATTGAAAGGTTTCCATGCTAATTTAGTGCCAAAAGGGATTAATAAGGATGGTTATAATTAATATATTCCTGAAATCATGAATGTTACAAATCTGTGAGAGATTTCAAGCATTGTTAAGTAAACCTACAGGTTTGGAGGTTAAGTTGTCAGCCCAGCAAAACAGGTTTTGAGAACCAAAACCTATCCATAGGTATGTATAAATTCATGCAATGTTAAATAGATCTATAATAAAATTTTAAATTTCCCATGGATTTAAAAACTTTAAACTATATATTTTTGCAAATATCTTAGGGTTTTAAATAAGTTTTAAGAACATTTGTAGGCTTATAATCAATATCATTGCTTCCATGATGATAAAACATGGTTCCAAGGTTTCTGAGATCATGGAATGAATATTGAATTGTTTGAATTTGATCTAATATATAAATAAACCTACAAGTTTATTCACAAGTTTTTAAGTTTTCTTAAACATTAGAAGATGTTACAAGTTAAGAAACATGAGGTTCAACCCATATCAATAACATTTACAAGTTTTAGAAATAAAGGTTATATAAGGTCATTAGGATTGTGATCAAGGGATTGAGTGAAGAAAAAATAATTTGCATGATTTGATTATTTTTTCCATGTTTCCAAGGGTTTATAACTTTTTAAATCATCTTCAAGATAAAACATGCTATTCCAACAACATCAACAAGCAAGATACCAGTTTTGCATTACCATTAGGGTAGTATTTTGATGATATATATTATTATCACATGGTAATAATATAAAATTTTATACATATGTTGGTGATGATACTGGTATCCTTACATATCATTTTAAAGTCTTGTTCAATTCGTTTGACCCCCTTTTGAGAGGATTGATGTAAAACTATAGATTAAAGAAAGTAAGTCCAATAAAGTAGTGCTTTCAAGATCGAAATGCCTTTCACTCATTATAATCCCTTAAAAATTTCTTCACAGGTTAAGGAGGTCCTCAATACTATTCATGATAATTTTAAAGTGCCAATAAATCCATTAGATATGGTTTTCAAAATTTAAAATTCATACTAGCAAAATAATTTTTTAATTTTTTATTTTGCAATGAGGTCTAAGTTATGAATTTTTGAAAATCTTCCAATGAATCCAACACTATAAAATTTCATAAAAGTTTTATAATTATCATATTATATTCTCATTAAAAATTAAGACCATTTTTAGGTCATTTGATAAATTTATTTCTATGATAATCCATGATTAGTTTTGTAGGGCAGTTTGGTGCACTCTCATGTTTTTGATCATTTTGATTACTTCCAAAACATTCCAAAACTTAAAAAATAATGGGAAAAGTCTATTAAGGTAAAAATAATGGAGATAATATCATTAATAATTATTAAATTTAGTGTAAATTATTTCAAATCACTTAGAGCAGTGATTTCCTAATTTTAAAATTTGGATTCCTAGTCTCCCTCAAAAATGCAAAATTGGCCCAAATTTGAATTTGGTGAGGATTATGGATATTTTTTGATCTTGGATGGACTGATTGAAATGTGTTACATATAATAAAATTATGATATTTATTTTTCATTTTATTTTTATCTTGTATGAAATATAAATTGGAGTTTTTAGCATGTAAACAAGGTGTTTTAGAGGCAAAATTCAAAATTTAGGCTTTGGGATCCAAACCTAACGTATTCCAACACTCCATGTATGGATTAATAAAAATAAAAATAATATTAAATAATTAAAATGTGAGGTTACCAACCTTTTTTGGCAACATGTATTTAATCCTACATTTGAGGGCTGTATTCCACCACTAAAGCATGAAGACATCCAAGGTTGATAATAGTGTTGATAAGTGTTTAAATATAAAAAGAAGGGATAAAACACTAAAATGGGACTGTTTTAATGATTTAATACTCATAATAATGATAAAATTATGATTTATATGCTTGTAAAGTTAGTTAACGGATAGTTTGATAATATAAACTAGGAACATGGGGGCATTCCTTTGAGTTTATAAATATGTGAATTATTTTAACCAAGGAAGACACTTTCAAACATTGAAGAGACCTAATGATTTGCCCCATTTCCTATCCTTCTTTCTCAATTTATAGTTCAATGTATTGAAGAGTAATAAATAGCTTGTTTCTCTCTTATCTATTGATATTCACTTATACATGACTATAAAAGGATTGATTAAGAAGCCTTTTATTTGGTTTTAAAAAGATATACCCTTTTGAGGATTGTAATACTAGATTTTTATTTAAATTTAGTAAAATAATTAATGTTTGTCTCTTTCATGCTATCAATTTTACTAAATATTATGTGATTTTAAGTTGTTGATCTTCACTTGTGGATGTTTTCTTACCTTTTGATGATGTCTAATCATCCTTACACCCTCTTTTATTGGTTGAATATTGTGGAGGTTTCCTACCTCCATATAAAATACTAATGTAAAGGTTAATAAATATTTATATTGTTTGACTTACCATCACTTCTAAAGATTTATTTTAGCAAGTTGAGGATCTCTCTAAGCTTGGTGCATCACCATTTTGTGAATTTAAGTTATTTATAATCCATTTTACATGATGAAATCATAGTTATAGATGTAAATAAGTCCCTTTTTAATAGTTTTTTAGGGCTTAAAGTTGATCTTAAATCAAGTGCACGTAGTTTAGGATGGAATTTGACCTTCTTTGGAGGTTAATCCTAAGGAGTTAAGTTCCCACACCTTGGGGATGTTCTTATTGTTTTAGTGAATCATTTTATCAATCAAACTAGTGCAATATTCATGTAAAAATAGTTTTTTTAGACCACCTCACCTTATATAAGGTGTAAGGATGTTTTTATGAAGGAGATATAGTGGAATACTTGGTGATGTTTTATTGATGTTATGTTTTCCTACATATAATTATGATGTGATTATTAGGTTATTTTGTTATAATGTTGTGTATTCATGTTTTTGTGTGACCTTTACCATGTAGAACTATATCACATTCATAAAAATTCTTTCTATTTACCATTATAAATTCATATCCTATATGTGATGACTTATTCCAACCCTAAACTGATGGTTGGGGTGGGTAGGGATACCTCTAATGGATGGGCTCAAGTTGTGCATTTATGGTTTTCATACCAAGTTACATGAATGACTATTGATTATCATTTTTAATCATTATTTTTTGTGTATTAATAATTATTCCAATGATATTTAGGCATTTAATATCTTACAACTATGTTCTTTTTAGTATATTATTTATTAAAAAAATTGCTTTATATTTCATTTTAAATGTTACATCATTTAGTTTTATTTAAATATTGGAAAGATGGAATTAATTAGTTATATCCTCTTGATATATTTATGTGCATACATTTTTATACCTTATTTTTATGGGTGTAAGGTGTAAATGATTGAATCCTCTTCAAAGAGAAAAAAGGCATTTTCACACTCTTTACAAAATGACTGTTTTTGAAGGATTATTTGTTATTCATTGTAAAGATTCTTAATATAGTAGTTCATTTGAGTTATTATGTTTAACAATGCATGATTTGTATTTAGGGAATGGTTTATTCACTATTTTGATTTGGTATATTGGGTTACTCTTTGTCATAATAATGCATAATGTTTTATTGTTTGAAGTAATGATACTGTGTTAGTTATTTATATTTAGTAATAACATTTTTGGTGAGCTATTGAATTAATTTTTCCTTTGAATAGAGTCTAGAAACATGTTATAGGTAAAAATATTAAATATTTCATAGGAAAATATGAAATAAATCTATGAGGAATGACTTTAGCATGCTCTTGTTTTGTATGTTGCTTGGACAAGATATACCTTATTGTCATTTAGTACCTCTAAAAGTATAATTTCTTGAATCAAAAGAGATGTGCTAGGTACTCTATTTCCATTTGGATTAAATTAGGTCATACATTTCAATGTGTATGTGAAAACTTAGGTATATATACATTTATAGTTATATGATTTTGATTGATATAATATTTAGATGTTGATCAAATCGTGAATGAGTTATAAAAGGCATTGCTTGTTCCTTTTTATTGTTTTAATCTTCATGCTTATTTAGTTATAAGACTAGATGAAATCTAAAAATAAAACATACTATGGGTTATATACATATTTTTACTAGCTTTTATTTATGTTTTATACACGTTTAGAGCCTTGCAATAGTATACAATTTTTATATACTTGTTATTTGAGTAAGAAAAGTTTTATTTTGTTGGGATATTGGTGGTTCACATTGTATAAGAATCATGGTTTGATTTTTATAATTCATATTTAATATTATTTCATTAAATTTAGATTGAAGTTTACTCCCCAAGACCATTTTTTGGTATAAAATAATGTGTGACAAATCAAATAGGTCCTAGGTCATCTCTTATTGGAAATTGTTTTTTTAGTGTTGAGATAGATGTGGACTATTATATTATATTACTATTTTTATAAAAAATAGATAAATGTGATTATTGTCTTATGGTTTAAACTACAAATTATTACATAATAGACATATTACTATTGATAACTAGTTAGTATGTTAACTCTTGTTGAGAATAATACTTTGAGAGGATTGATTCAAAATACAAAGTTGAATTATTATGGTATGATGATTTTGATTTAAGTTATATTGATATTAATACCTATTTATTAAAATATATATGTTTAAAAATAGGTTACATTATTTAAATTATTATTTTAAATCAAAATAAAATAGTTAAGTGATTTAAGGAAGTTAAAAAATAGTAAGGAATCCTTCACTTACCTTATAATGTGAAACATGTGTACCTAGTTAATAACATTATAATTCTATCATGTATTATATCTTGGTAAGAACAAATCAGGGTCTTTTTTGATAAATTTTTTCAATAAAAATTTCACATGTTTAAATGAGTATTACTTAATTTCTCTAAGTGTTATATTTTACTTTTGATTGTATAGATGAATATGAAACTCTCCGTCTAGTCAAATTTTTATAAATAATGGATTATTATTGGATTAAACCTAATTAAAAGAAACAAGGTGGTTATGGATTTTATGAATATAAACAAAGTTAATACATAGAAGTATAAGGACCTTTAATACATAAATATTATGGGGAAGTATCTTCTTACTAAGTGATTAATACATAATGCTAAGATATTTTTGTTGATAATCTCATTACATTCTTAGTGATTAATACATAGTGCTAAGATATGTTTGTTGATAATTTCATTACATTCTTGTTTGATGTAATTTTAGATTTGGATTGGTTGTTATTTATTAAATAGATGTGTATTGGTTTTAAGGACCCTAAGTGCATTATGTTAATGAGGGAAAGGTTATAAATGTAGTAGGAATTAAGATTCACAAAAATCTACTCATTTGGGAAACCTCAAGGATTATATAGAGCTTCTTATCTTTGTGATGGTTGGAACTTATAACCTAAATGACTATACCCTCAGACTTAAATTGTGAATGAAATAATTTGAACATACATGACTATGAAGACTATCATACATAAATAAAAAGTAACTTTGGAAATGACACTATCATGGATTTTAAAACATATTAACATCTTATTTCTTAAGAACCTTAACTTTAGAGACACTCTTCCAAAACCAAACCTTAGCTTGGTTATCTAAACTAATATGATTTGGAAGTTTGGCTATGAAATGATCAAGGGCATGCTCTACTACTCTTCTTAAATTGTAGAAGGGGAATGTATAGTAAAGATTAAGTGTTTATGACTTGAGTTTATTATTTGAGTTTGTGTAAGACACTTAACCCTTGGGATAATATGACTACCATCAACTACCATGGGTGGATTAAAAAAATATCACACTAAACATAGATATAAGCTTTAAAAGTATGTGAATTATTGTTATAAGATGGATATTATAAGCTTTAAAGTCAATTTTTTTTTTGGTTTGAATGTATAGGTTTATGATAACATGGAATAGATTTCCTTCCAATTTGAAATCTAAATTCATCCTGGTCGATTATAATATGATTTCGTTCAAAATTTATTAAACCTAAGGTAAAGAGAGATGACTATCAGTGAATACATTGAGGAGTATTATAAACTTACTATCATAGTGGGTCATATGGAAGATGATGTTTATAATATATCCATATATGTTAATGAATTATATATGAAAAATAAAGATTAATTTGGTATGATCATACTAGAATATTTGAAATAAGCCTATCAATGTACACTAATGGTAGAGGAAATTTTTTTATGAAAAAAACATAAGGGAACATCAAGAGGAAGAGGAAGATTCACACAAAGATGTGGAATTGGTAAAGGTTATTTTACATAAATTTAATAGGGTAAGGTATTTAATTAACAATGTAATGGTGGTAATACCTAGAGAGGTAGAGGTAACTTTAAAATTAGAAAATCCTATACCTATGGATGAGGTAGAGGTTATGGATTCAAGTTACAAGTTACATATGTGGTGACATTTTCCATAAAGAATTTTAATGTCCTCATATGCATAATGAAGGAAACCAAATAATTGATTCAAGTTCTCATATCACATAAGTATAAGAATAAAGTGTTACATCTATTCATACAATAGATGAGCCAAATATTTTATAAGCTCTCATGATGAAGAGGGTATTATTGAAACCTACAAAAGAAGAAAATAGACCTACACAGATAAATAATTTATTCAAAACCATTTTCAATTATTAAGGTAAACTTTTCAAATTGATTATTGATAGTGAAAATATAGATATTATTATTTCACAATATGTGGTAGATAAACTTAAGTTAAAGAGAGTTTTAAATTCTAATTCATATAAAGTTTCTTGGTTGTTGAAAGGACACCAAGTTTTGGTGAATGAAAAATGTTTGATAATTTTTCAAATTGGTACTTATTAAGATGTATTTTTTATGTGATGTAATACCTATGGATGTTTGTCATATTTTTCTTAGAAGGAATTGATAGTTTAACCATAGGGAACAATATGATGGTTGTGCTAAAACATACACATTATGGAAAGAGGGAACCATACATGAATACTTTAAAGGATAAGTGTGAAAAATTCAAATAAAATATGAAAGTATTGATAATTTAAGTAAAATATTTTCTAAAGGAAATTATACAAAGTGAATGTTATGTGTTAATTTATAAGTTAGGGTAATAAGACACATAAGAAGAAACACTACCATTTGATGTAAATGTGATACCAATTGAGTTTGATGAATTTTTTCTCTAATGATATTATAGATGGATTACTACTAATGAGAATTATAAGTCAACATATGGATTTGATACCTAGTTTGAGTTTACCAAACAAAGAAACACAATTATTGACTTCAAAATAGAATTAGGAAGTACAATGCCAAATTCAAGAGTTATTGGATAAAGTTTTACTCATATTTTTTTAGCCTACATGTAGTTATCGACAATAATATTGTTCAATAATAATGGATAATGGATGATGTGCATTGATTCTAGAGTATTTGCCAAGACTACTATGGCATATAAATTTCCATTGCCACACAAGGATGATCTAATGGATTTCTTGAGTGGAGTGAGATACTTCACAAATACTGATTTAAAGAGTGGATGTAACCATATTTACATATGAGAGAGTGATGAATGGAAAACAACATTAAATACACATGAAGGGTTATGTGAATGGTTGGTTATCCCATTTTGTTTAACTAAATCACGAAGTTCATTCATGATATTGATAAATGAATTTCTTAAACCATTTTTTTGTAAGTTTGGAATTTTATATTTTGACAACATATTATTTAGTATATCAAAGGAAAGAAAATTGTAACATTTGAACAAAGTGTTAAAAAGGTTAAGAGATGAAAAGTTGCTTGAAAATTTAAAGAAAAATATTTTCTTGTAGAAAGAATTGGTATATTTAGAATTTGCAATTTCCCAAGACGGTTTTAAGATGGATTTGGAGAAGGTGAGAGCTATATTGGATTGGACATCACTGAAGACTATATTTTAGGTATGTAGTTTTCATTGATTAGCAATTTTTAAGGGTAAGTTCATCATTAATTTTAGTGGGATATGTGCACTCATCACTAATGTCATGAAGAAAGATAAAAAAGAATTTTAATGGGTATCAAAATCATAACAATATCCAAACTGTTGAGTATGAATATAACAAAGCATCAAGTGTTGGCATTACCAAATTTTAATAAAGTATTTGAGGTAGATTGTGTTGCAAGTAGAACAAAAAGAAGAGCATTATTGAGTAATAAAGGAAGACCTATTTCCTATTTTAGTGAAAATATGAATGATGCAAAATATAAGTATTTAATATATGATCAAGATTTATGTTGTCACTTAGATTTTCACCTTTTGAGGAGATGTCTCAGATCTCCTCAACTAAGTGGCACAATTGAAACATCTCTAGGTTTGTGGGTAGCCTATGAATGAGGTGAATCTCTAGATAGGGTTATCTCCCTTGATATACCACTTTAGATCACTAATAAGCCTAAAATTTGTGAGGGAAAAGGGAGAGATAAAGCTAAAATAAAACTATTCTAAGGGAGGTGATACACTAAATGAGTTGATGAATTCCAACCAGTTGCATAATACACATGAAAACAAAGGACTAACTAAACATACACTTTTCCAATTTGAATCTTCTCACATCAATGTTTCGATATGAGATTATGGATGAATGTTTAGGCTAGGAGGGATAGACAAGAATCATTGAATGACACTAGTGAATAGGATAACTCATTTAACCTTGACACTTCCTAGAACACTTCACATGGCCTATAAGAAGAAACTACAAATAGGTGAGCGAATGAGACAACCTGCTAGGGAATCCATAGTCTTCACTAAGAAATATCCATAATTCAAGTAGAAAATCTATGAATAGTTATCAAATAGGTAAAAATTAGTAATATTATTTATCAAATGGTATGAAAATGAGAAAGGCTTTGCCATACTTAAGTGGAGCATGGTTTACAAAGGCCAAAATGGCTAGCTCTTATAGAACTTGAGAGAGAGAGAGGAGAAGAGAAAAACCCAAATAAAATTATCATGTTAAGAGGATTTAAATGTGCATGGGAAGAGTTTTTTAAGTGAAAAATACAAGGTTAGGAAGCATACGCATCACCCCAAGTTATGAAACTCTTGAAATGTGGCATAGAAGTTCTCATTATGGCTAGGAAAATTGCCTTCATGATTTAACACTATTTTAAAGCCACAAAACTAACTAGAGATAGGTAGGATTATTGGAATGAGAGGGAAGGATTTAATAAATTACTCTTCATGCATTTTATACAAATATAGTCATTTTAATACTTTTGGAAGTGAGCCATCACCATCTATAGTATAAGAAACACCCTTTTTTGTCACCCCTCACACTTAGCCTCAAAATTAGCTTTAGGTTCCATGAAAATGTATGGGAGGGAGTGTATGACACTTTTAAATACTTTCCATGGCATTATACTACTTAGGTAGACATTAAAAATCCATTCATGTGAATTTTCCACCCTTCTCAATATCATGCTCACTATGCCAGTCTTGACTGGTTGAGATGAAGTAGTTGGTTGAGGCACTTAGGAGATGTTACAATGCATTAAATTAACATGGGGAGGTATATTAGGTCCTAATATTCCATTTCATGTGATTTAAATCTCTTGGAACCTTCTTGAAGCTACACAACATAGAAGATAATAAAAAATACCCTATTTTGTATTCCATCTGTATAGTTTCATACAACTCAAAAGGATTGGAAGGAACATAAAAGAGTCCTGTATAATTTTAAATCACTTTAATGGTCAAAATATCTCACTTTATTATCCCTCTAACCTCAGTTTCCCAATTACATCATTCCGAGGATTTATCAAGGGTTTTCAATAGTTTTGACCTCTTAGGCTTTGTTCATAAAATATTGACATTAAAGTTACAAAAAAATTCCATAATATCAATGCTTAGTACCCTTGATAACATCCTCAAACCTATTATGTCCCCATAAAGAACATTCAAGTAGATACAAGCACTCAAAGTTACCCTATCAAGCTCTTTTCTTCATTCTAATAGGCTTGAGTTGTCCTAAAGTCTAAAATTGACTTTTTCATGGTCTCCCATACATTCAAATACCTAAAAAACAATTTTTATGATCCCATAATCATTAATAAATGTATTATAATGCATATCCAAGGTTAAAGTGTAAGTGACTTCCCATTTGGCCTTAGGCTTAAACCTTGCCTAATAGGTCTAACTATAACCCCTAAAACCCATACCATATTATTGGGGTTAATTCATCTATGAGATTTTATTATGTTTTACATAGGTGTATTTCAACTCCACACACCTCCTTTCAAGGTGATATCAACTTCTATCCCACCCTTCTATCTACTTTTGTCAAGACTATAGGGTTTACGCATGAGGGGTGTACCCTCTATCTGAGACAAAATAAAGGTCACTTCCCCTATTTTATCACATAAAATAGTTATTTTAGGAGTCCCTCAAAGTGAAAAATATTCTCCAAAATAAATTACATCCTCTCTTCAAGTAATTTTACCCCTCCACTCTTCCAAATCCTAAAATAGACCCCTAAAAGGTAGACTATGTAAAGGATTTTCACCATATAGACTATGTAATGCATTAAAGACTATTTATCTATGTTATTTACATATAATTATGGGGTAATTACCAGTTTTATATTCCATTATAATCATGTAATCCATTTTTAGCTTTCCATCTCTGCATTGTTTACACCCCTCATTGATTGACCTGGACTAAGCACCATTTAACTGTGACTATGTTTTATACCAGAATAGGGGCCAAAATGTGGGTAATACTATATAGTTATAGGATTTATAAGTCATGCATAAAACCCCTATTATATATGTATGACATTAAACTTTATCCATAAATATCATTCAAATCATGTAACCCTCAAGAAACATACTCACTACCTTACTGCTATGTCATAGTCACTTGTAGTTAAATGTGTACAGAGTCTTGTAGGTGTAACTATATGGATTAAGACTTAGGTATAGTTCATGGGTCCTATTACAAAATTTAATATACTTTACCAATTATTTTTACCTATTCACTCATTTTTAGACTATATACACTTCAAGAATCCCAAACTATTTACTCTCTACCCCTCATAGTCAACTACAGTTGACTGTGTAGGGTCCTATAGGTGTATTCTATCTTTGAAAATAATTAAATATCACATTGGGATCCTATAAGGAATTTTAAAATAATATGGACCATTAATCACCTTACTAGGGCTATGCCATCACTTAGAAGCCATGTTTTGGTTTACTATTTGCCTACAATCACCTACATCAAATTGTGTGGGAGTTTTTAGGATCTTGTAGGTGTAGATAGGCTCTAGACATTAAAAATAAAACTCATTTTATGGTAATTTAGATAAAAAAAATTTCCTTTAAACCATATATAACCATTAATAAATGTTAGCAATGGTTTAGTTTTGTAATACTGGGTGAAGAGGGTTCATTTGGCTCAAACCTGTAGATATCAATATAGGAATTCAATGGTAAAAGTTACAAGTTTAATCCCTCCTAGCAAGAAAACTAAATTACTAGGCCATCTTATTACTTTTTCAAGTTAAACCCACATGTGAGAGATACAATTTATGCTCACTTGGGTGCATCAAAGGTCCTTACAATGTTGTAAGATCTCAACAAAAGCTCAAGTGCTTTATTTTCACTCTTTAGGGAAAATGTCCCTATACTCAGCCATTTCATCCTTTAGTACAGTTTCCCACTTTAATTTTTTAATCCATAATTTAAAAATTTCTATCATGAACTATACCACATTAATACTTCATGTATGATTTCATAATATTCTTAAACACTTCATGAGACACCTTAATTCTCCATTTGGACCACCTATAGGTGGATATTCCATTGTGTAGGTAGTATATGGAATGGGAGTAAAGTGCATGGTATATGGTTTCCAATTTAGTTTGGACCTTTTAAACAGATCCAAAATAATCTTCTCATAATCAAAACCTTGCTCAGTTACAAAGATCATTTTTAACATGCTTGGTTCCATGAAGATACTAGCTGTAGATGATCATTTTAAATTGCATATAGGTAACAAACATGAAATGTTCCATATACTCAAGAAGCCTACCTTACATGTCAATTGATTTATCCTCATGGTGTTGAAGTTAGATATCAAGATGATTCAAATATTTTTTTCAAGCTTTCATACCTCATTTCTAATGTTGCACTCTTATTTCATGGGACCTAGCTAGCTGTGTATGATAGTCATAGGGTAGACTAGCTGTATGTGTGGTATATGACTACAAACTATGAATATTTATTTGTAAAATGAAGTTTATAGGTGAAGGTAATTAGGATAACCTTGTAAAAATTGAAAGTAAACTATCACAACTCTTTGGAACCATTAATAAAGCATGAAGATCTAGAAAATGGTGGAAACTTATCTGTCATTCTTAAGTAAGACAAGTCTACAAACATGAGGTGATTTACCCATAAAAACACATTGAAACATGAATCCAAGCATGGATAACATTATAAGGGAGATACAACATCATCTATGATAAATCTCATCAACTGAATTATACATATTTATTCAAACCAAAGAAAAACCTATAGGGTATACAAATTAACAAGCAAATTGGATAGACCAACTTATTAAGAATGGTTCATAAATCACAGGTCACAATTTCTCTAAAACCAAACATCATTGGAGTAATTTTTTTGAAACCTCCCTTGATGGTTGTATTGAGTACAAACTTGAAGACTGGTTTTGTGTGTCTAAAAGGGTAAAGAAGGAGAAGAAGGGTTTCATGTCAAAATTAGCACTTATAAAGAATTTAAAAAGTGGAATTGAGATTTATTAATATAAAGAGACATTAATTGACCTTATTCCATGTGTCACACTCCCTTTTGGGTTGTATAAGTGTCAAACTCTTCCCTTTTTCAAGAAAATTACCCTTTCTTTTGAAGAACCTACCACTTTTTAGTTATGAATAATTTATTAAGACATATGAGGACATATGAGGCATGAAATAATCCATTTAAATCTTCACATCTCTTAAGGAGGCTATAAAACTCATTTAATGTTCTATTTTTGACCCCCAAAATGACTCAAAATGATATATTGCCTAAAATGACTAATGACCAAGGATAATATGATATTTAGTAACATCAACAGACATATAATACACCATCTTACATAGTATTAGACCCATAAAAACAACTAAAAATCAAATTTTTACCTATAGGGGTCCCAATTTGACCTACAAGGTCAAATTTGGTCAATAAATTAGTGACTCATAGGTTTAGTATACATGTTATACTAACTAGACTAGTAGCAATATCATTCCATTGGGATTAGTGAGTCATCTAAAGTTTTTAACACAAGAAGAAGACCTTTAACCATTGACCACAAGCTAGACCAAGATAAGATAACTAATTACCTAAACCACACAAAACAAAGGACACATAAAAGCAAAGCAAACACACTAACAAGACACACACACATGTGCTCAAGGCACTCAGGGGAATAAGAAGTAAAAAAACTATGTAAAAATAATAACTAATCATACTTCTCTCTTGGGTCAAAGGGGAAGTTTGAAACCTTCCTTGCTTCATGACATGTAGGATTTAGTGAGACACGTAACCTTTTATCTTATAGCATTGACTCTTCTATATTCTTCATGGTGTTTTCAAACTTAATTGGCATGATATTAAATTAGAACCAAGTAGCTCCATATAGGTTGACTATGGAAATGAACTCTTCTTGCATCCATATAGTCTCAACCTTCTCATGTACTTGGCCCTTGATGTGCAAGTTTGAAAATATGATATTCCTTTCAACCTTGCTCTCCTCTTTGACATAATGTGCTTGATGTTTGGAAGCACCAAGATTTACATCACAATATTCCCACATTCCTAAATGTTATTTTAATTCAAATGGAGCTATTGACTATCTTTTAGGTACAACAAGATCTGCCTTGGCATCATTATCCATGTCTACAACTTCTTGTAGACTAGCATCATCAAATGGCTGCATGCTAACAATGTCTTGACTAGTATAATGACCTTGATCTTTATGTTTTATTAAACAATAAAGATCATGTTTATTATACTCATCAACAAACTTGTTATTAGATGCATAATATTTTGGAGAAGAATTTTTTTTACCCAACTTATCAAATTCCTTGCATATGGCATTGAACTTCTAACATAAGTCTTCTTCCTCATAAATGTCATCTTCAAGAGATATTCAATCTACCTTGGTCTCATGATACTCTCTTAGGAATACCACTTCTTGAGTGGTGACTTGAAATTTTTCTTCATCCTTGATAACACATTCATATTCATGTTTGAGATGATTATCTGCAACTTCATGATCAAACATGTAGTCTTCCTCAAATACCTCTCTCTTAAAGTCTTAGTGACATTCCCCATGGATACACATCCCATAAAAAATGGAGACATTAACATCTACTTCATAGACACACATCCCTTGAAATATGGAGGCATAAACTTGTGGATTGTCCTTTTGTTCACCAAGGGAGTCCCTATGGTGATTTTTTCCTCATAGTCTATGATAAGATATTTTTGATCAATGATGAAGTAAATTTTCTCCTCTTCACTTCATTCTCTCAAGATAGGCTCTTCCTCAAGAATGGGTGAGGTGGGGGGGGTGGTTGATAGACTGGCTCATGTGAAGGAGATATAATATGAGGTGTATTGGAAGGATGATGAGTTAGAGATGGAGTGTGAGATGAAGGAGAAGGCTTGTGAGTGGATTTGGGAAAGAGAAAAACACTAATAAGCTCATAAGGAAGTGAATTTTTGCACTGCTTAGAAGGAGAAATACCTACATAAGTAGGAGTTACATATGTTCAATAATATCTTTATGTACAATCCATGGAATCATATAATTTCTCATGACAAGACTCATATGAGTACACTTGAGGCTGATAAACATCATGATATGAATGATAGAGCTCATATTGGGATTGATAAAGAGGTGTTTCTTGATATGTTTCTTGGTAACCTTCCTCATAGGGTTGTCCAACAACATGGTGTACATATGGAGAGGGAAATGATGGGACACAGGGATTCCATGGATCATAGGATTGATAACCAATTTGATAGGACTATTGAGGGGTAAAAGGTGATTCATAGCAAGGATAATAAGAAGGTCCATGATAAGAGTATTGTCCATAGCTATCCATATCAACCTCATATGTCAAGAGAAACAAAAAAACTAATAAAAACTTTTGAATAGATATACATGAGCTACTTACAACCAAAATTTAATATTTAGAGTCACCATTAGTGTTAACTTGCTTGCTTCTAAAAGCTGAGTAGAGGAATGACACACCAACAATATTCCCACTCTCTTGGACCTAGGTCCCACAAGACATGCCAAAAATTGTTGTCATTTGGATTTTCACTCTTTGAGGATATGTCTCAACTCTTCTCATCCAAGTGGCATAATTAAAACACCTCTAGGCTTATGGGTAGCCTATGAATGAGGTGAATCTCTAGATAGGGCTATCTCCCTTGATGTACCACTTTGGATCATTACTACACCTAAAATTTGTGGTGGAAAATGGAGAGAGAAAAATAAAATCAAGCTATTATAAGGGAGGTGATACACCAAATAATTTGATGACTTCCAACTAGTTGCATTTTACATATGAGAATAAAGGACTAACCAAATATACACTTTTCCAATTTGAATCTTCTTACATGAATGTTTCATTATGAGGTTATGGATGAATTTTTAGGCTAGAGGGATAGACAAAAGGCCTTTAATTTAACTAGTGAATAGGATAACTCACTTAACCTTGACACTTCATAAAACACTTCACATGACTTGTAAGAATAAGCTACAAATAAGTGAGAGAATGAGACAACATGCTAAGGAATCCATAGTCTTTACTAAGCAAGATACATCATTCAAGTAGACACACTATGAATAATTATGGAAGAGGTAAAAATAAATAATATTAATGATTAAATGGTATGAAAATGAGCAAGGATTAACCATACTTAAGTGGAGCATAGTTTATGTAAGTTAGATCTTTCATGAGAATTTTAATGGAGGAAAAAGTTGTTATATTTGTTATCAGGGGTCCTAAATAACCTTCTTGTGGATTTTTTTTGTAAGTTAGATGCCCCATCTTTATGAACAAATCTTAAGAGGGTAAAACATGCCTAAACCCTTGTTAAACCCTTAGAGTGACTAGTTTGAGGAAATGGAGATGGAAAGCTACTCTAATGAAATATATTTCCTAGGATGATGATTTGATGTTTTATAAGGCTCTCTTAGGATACTCTCCATTAGGATAATCTCTATGGAATTATATGGATAGGGTATAAAATAAGGTACTTTTGATTATTTTACGTGTTGTGTAGGTTCCAAGAGATACTAGTCATATGGAAGTGAATATTAGGAGTTAAGATAACTACCCATGTCAATTTAATACCCTTAAATAACTCATAAGTTCCTTAACCATTTGCTTCAACTTAGCTAGTCAAAACTGACATAGTGATTAAGCTAGTGAGAAGGGTGGAAAACTTCAAGTAAGTTGATATTAAGGTGTGCCTAATACATCTAAGGTCATGGAAGGTCTTGAAAAATTACATCCACTCCATTTTAAATATTTTCATGAGAAACTAAATCTATTTTGGAGGCCAAGTGTGTAAGGTGTGGGAAAGAAGAGTTTCTTAGACTACAAATGATGATAACTCATTTCTAGATGATTCTAGATGACTAATATTGTAATTAATGCATAGACAGGCATGTATGAAGTCCTTCCCTCTCATTGTAATCATCATGCCTATCCCTAATCAGTTTTGGGATGTTTAAACAAGTCCAAATCATGAAGGTAGTTTTTTGAGCCAAAACAAAGAGTTTCATGCCACCTTTCATGAGTTTTATGCCTGATATGGACATTTGTACTTCCTAAAATTACATGGTATATTACACACTCTCTTCCCATGCATAATTAAATAATTCTCTTAGCATGAAAAGTGTCCTTGTGACCTTCAGACTTCTTTTTTGTCTCTCTCTTAAGTTTTATAAGAACTAACCTTTTGGCTATTGTAAGTTATGCTCCACCTAAGTATGGTGAGGACCTACTCATTTACATACCATGGATCAATAAGAATTATTATTTTTACCTCTTCCATTATTTTTTTAGTGTGTTTCTTTTGGAATATTTGATTTTTATTAGTGATAACTATTATTTCCTTAGCTTGTTACTTTATTCTCTCACCTATTTATAGTTGGAAAGCTTCTTCTTCCAGGGCATGTGAAGTGTTCTAGGAAGTGTTAAGGTTAAGTGAGTTAGTCTATTCACTAATTACATTCAAGGTATCTTTCATATTCTTCTTACCCTAAACATTCATACATAACCTTATAATGTAATATTTATGTGAGAAGATACACATTGGAGAAGTGTATGTTTATTTAGTCTCTTGGTTTCATGTGTAACATGCAGCTAGTTGGTAGTCATCAATACATTTGGTGTATCATCTCCATTATAATAGTTTGATTTCAATTTTCTCTCTCCATTTTCCCTCGCAATGTTTGTGTATTAGTGATCCGAAGTGGTACATCAAGGGAGCTAGCCCTATTTAGAGATTCACTTCATTCTAAGGCTCACCCCTTGCCTAGAGGTGTTTCAATTGTGCCACTTGGATGAGGAGAGCTGAGATATATCCTCAAAGGGTGAAAATCCAAGTGATAATAGTACTAAAGCATGTTTACCTCAATGATGAAATAAAATTATTAAGACATCATTCTCACACTAATGAAATAACATTGACAACAAAAAATAAAATAATTAATAGGTTACCTTCAAATTCCCTATAAATAGAAGATACTTTAAGTTGCCTTAAAATTCTCTCTCTAACCTACACATTGACATCGATGAAATTAACCTTGAAATGAAATGACATCAACCTTGACATCAATTAAAAATTTTCTCAATAGTTGTAGATCATATGCCTTAACTTCTTAAGCATTCTCACAAATGTGATGGCATGCTTCTCTATGAATCTATATCATAACTCATAATCCTTCAACACCTAGCTAAAAAAGGAAACTATTTATTCTAATAGATCATTATTTGTTTGCATAAGAATAATTGAGATGCCTTCAACCACACCAAATGCATAAAGGATAAAATCCTTACTATAATCTAGGTTAATTAGGGTTGGATATTATATGATAACATGTTTTATAGATTCAAAACTATTCTTGACTTCATGAATCTAGCTGAATTCAAAATTCTTCTTAAACATTGTAGTGAGGGGCTTGGCTAGAGTAGTGAAGTTAGGTACAAATCTCTTAACAAAGTTTATCCTCCCTAGGAAGATCTAGAGAATATTCTTATGACTAGGGAGAGGGAGGGATGAAATAACTTTAACTGTCTATAAATAAATTGTGATCCCTTATTTGGAAAAATATGACCATGTAGAGTACCTTCATGAATTATGAAGACACACTTACTAGGGTTCAAAGATATTCTAAACTCTTAGCACCTTTTGAAGACTAGATGGCCTAAGTTATTTTTTTCACACTTAGATAAAGTTATGTCATTGAGGTAGACCAAGATGATCTTGTTGATGAGTTCCTTAAATTATATATCCATAGATATCTAGAAAGTTTCTCCTATGTTTTTTAAACCACAGGTAATGCAATGGTATGTGAAGGTTACCCACTTAATGGTGAATATTATTTTATCATGATCACACTCTTGCAAAATAATTTGGTTGTAGCCTGAGTATCTATCTAGTTATGAGAATCTATCTACACCTGTAATGGTTTTTAGGATTTTCTCCATTGGTGGTAAGGGATAGTGATCCTTAAGGGATGCCTTGTTCAAGTCTTTAAATTCCATGCATAGATAGATCTCCCTATTATGCTTCCAAATTGGGACCAGGTTAAAAACCCAAAAATATTATCTGATTGGAAGTCTTATAATGGATTTAATGAGCTTTGAGAGATCCTTTATCATCAAGGGATAAAGGTTTGGGTTGACAGGCATCTAATTTTGGTGAGCTTGTTATGTTCTAGTGTTGAGCTCAATAGTCTA
Source organism: Torreya grandis (assembly GCA_037957365.1). NCBI lineage: Eukaryota > Viridiplantae > Streptophyta > Pinopsida > Cupressales > Taxaceae > Torreya > Torreya grandis. The sequence goes on from JARHVA010006665.1 coordinate 113,926, forward strand.
TTGGGCTAAGCTTTGATCAAATCCTCTAAGGTCCTTATAGCTCCATATGAAAATATCATCATATCTCCTACTAATTTCAATAAAGTTATTATTTTTTTGTGGGGAACATATCTTGTTAGCTTTTATGATCTTTCCTTCAGAGATATTTACTTGTGTAGAGACCTCCTTTTCTATCATTCTTCTCTCTCATTTGAGATGTTCATCATAATTTAATATTCTTTCTAGGGTAACTAACCCTTTTGATAGCTTGTTTCCCTTTAGTTGGATGCCTTGATATTCATATTGAACCTATAGTTGTGCTTAGTTATTGGCACAAAACTTAACCTCATCTTAAAGTAATATGATAATATACTTATTTCTCTCAAACACTTACCAATTGTTTACATTGTTTGATTTTACTAGTCTAATTATGATCCTCACAAGTTACTCAAACTCAATTATATTGTATAGGATGTCATATTATGGACATATAGTTATGAGTCTATCCACATTAACATTCTAATTTCTTGGTATATAATGAATCTTGAAGGTATTAAATCATTAATTATGTCCCATAATTTATGATTGTAGGCCTTAAACAAGCTAGTTGTGGTCATGATTTGTTATTTAACTTGGTTAACTAGTTTACTATTACCAAATTCTTGTAACACCTTGATTCCTTTATTCTAAATTAACTAGAGGCCTTAGATTAGTGACTCATATTATGAAACATTATTTGCATAATTGAAATTTAACCTAAAGGAATGAAAATATTTCTCCTTTTGAGGGGAGACTAGCATCACACTAGTTCTAGTGCCATTTTTCTCAATAACCATCAAAGTGTAGTTTTTATGTGCCTTTAAGGTCCTCTTACACCTTCGCAAGCTAATGCATCACAAAGTCCTCCTATAAGATGTAGTATGCCCCTAGCCCTATCTTTTTTTCATTTTCATATGTGTTTCACTCATAATGTTCATGTCCCCACTCATCAATAAAATCATCTAGGACCTTTTCAAGTGGTGTTGTTTATTCATGAAGAATTGGTTCTCCTATTGATCAAACATTATGCAATTTATCCCAGTCGGGATGGGAGAGTATGGACCAACATGAATTTATAATATTGTTTAGCTCTAATATTCATGTTATGATGTTAATTTTCACCCTTGGAGATATTTATTTAGGATCCTTCCAACTAAGCCATAATATTGGTACAATCCTAGGTTGTGGGTAACCTATGATGAGGCTAAACATTTGGGGAAGAACAGATTCATTCTAATGAATCACCTAAAACTATGCTATCATAAGGAAAAGGGTTAAAACATGGGAAAGGGATACTAATAAGTATAAAACGTGATGCACCAAATAAAAATGGGAAACTCCCACCAGATTTAACCTACATTAGATCAGCACAAGATAATGTTATCTCAAACAAACTCATAGTCCAACTAATTCCGTAAGCGTTTCATGGACTAGGTTTAGGCAAAATACTAATCCAAACCTAAAATAGCCTAAAAACACCTTAAATAATGTCAAAAAGGAGGAAAATGGATGATTAAGATTCTCTTTCACATAATGCCATCATGCACAACTCACTCAACATAGACCCAAGGTAAGAGATAGGTAAATAAATCTTTTATTGCATCAAGAGGTAGTTCTTATAAATTCTTTATAGGGTTATGCCTAATGAAGATGAGCATATCTTATAATATCTTAGAGAGTCCCATAATATTCAAAATCAAAGATTCCTTGTGAGAGTAGAATTTGAGAGAGAGGGAGAGAGAGAGTTAGAATGGGGTGATATAGAGAAAGGGAAAAGAGAGAAGAAGGAACACATTAACCAAGAGAAATCAATTAGATTCCACCTTTTTTAATGAATGCTCCACCACATTTTAATCTAATAAAGACTAATCCTTCATTGACAAATTAGCCTTCATTTTATCTAATTAGTCTTCAGTCTCTTCTCATTGGCTGAGAAATACACTAGAAGACAAGAGTTTATTTTGTAGATGATGAGTCATGATAGTTTTAAATAAGAAAGATCCTTAAGATCTAAACAACATTGAATTTTACAACTACTTATCTAACCACCATATCTCTTTTATTTGATCTTTCATGCTACCTTCCACTTTATTTCCTTATTCATCAAAAGAGAATCCTCATATCTGTAATTTTGATAAAGCCATCACCATGTCTGCTTTTAATAGTTATAGGTACCTATTTGTCAAAGCTATAGCTTTATATAAAGATGAGATACTTCAACCCAACCCCTACTCTAAATTGAATATATCTCCTTACTATATATTAAAAACCAATATAATTTATTGGTTTCTCTATAGTCATTATGTCAATGGAAATCTACAAGTTGTATAATCTCATTCTTGGAACATATTAGGTTCAAGCAAACCTCATTATGCCTATAAACCTTTTGTAAGATAATGACTCATTATTTGTATAGATATTATTTAAATATAAATGATCATGGTCATGAAAGAATACTATAACCCTAAAAAATAGTCCTTGTAAGTTCTAAATCTTCAAACTAGAGGTCGAGACTATGGTTTAATAGCAACAAAGCTTCAACACTAACAATCCTGACTATATCACTATGTCCCATGTTTAATGGTGATTAACCAAGCTCTAATGGTAACATAACCCTTTGAAACATTGCTCTTGGTTTAGCCTAAACCATATTCAATGTTTTTTTAAAGTCCCTGGCTTTCAACTTTTAGCAATAGCCATCAATCTTGATTTAGGCCTTCTCAAATTATGCCATTTATTAGTTCTTCATTTGTTCTTAAGATCCTACTATCAACTCTTTGACTCTTTAACCTCAAGTGCACCATAAATATCCCTTTGCATGGATATAATGTGTACCATTGATTTACCTAACAATTTCCATGGTCATGACACTTGGTAGCTTCTCATTCATCTTCAAGATCCATTGACCTTGTTGACTTCTTTCTCATTATCGATTTAATTTGTACAATAGATCATGCACCATTGATCAGATTAGACCTAATAGATCTATTAGTCATCATGAACCATTAGATATTTGTAAGGGCACCCAAGATATTTCCACTTATCAGTCACACATTCATCCTTAGGATTTGTTGAACTTTTAAATTGATGCTCACCATTGATATTTGATGCATGATCAAATACATTCCATTAGATGTTTAGGACCCATTGACATCATTGATTACCTACTCTCCATTAGATATTGACTAAATATTATACTATTTTCACACTTTTCAACCCCGCATTCATCCTTGGAACATTTTAATTCAAATGGCTACTTTCCATAGCTCAAATTTAACATCTTCATGCATGTTTCACATTGCAAGTCTAACTTTAAAGGCTAATAGCTTGAGATAACAAGCTCATCAAAATACCAAATTTGTGAGAATGATCTTCGAATTAAATTCATCATGTTTATGTGATCTTTTGGGCTTGAGAGGATTCTTGAGCATACTTATAAAATACACAAGCAAGCTATTTTGTTTATTTCCCTTGATGTTTGATGACAGTCTGGTTCCTTAAAATCACCAAGTTCACACTTTAAACTTACTTAAATTTTTTCAAAAGCTTGTAACTAACAAGTGATCTACATGAAGGTTATTTTCTCTTCCTCCTAGTGGATTGATTCTCAACTAGGACCCTACTCAGCTTTAAACCACATCTAATCAAAATTTTATTATGTGGGCCAAATTTGGCCAACATCTTTGGTGACTCAACTAGAAATCATGGCTTTTATACTTGATAACCCAGACTAGTTTCTTAGTCTAATCCATTAGGCATGGATTCATAAGTATTTGCTTTCAACTAATCTAAATTAGTATAAGGTTATCCCTCTAGATAAATACTCATAAAATAATGAGGACCAAAAAATAAAATAAAAACTATGCCTAAGGCACTTATTGAATGGAACATAGAACATAAAATAAATGTGCACAAGGCACTTAGAGGAAAGCATAAAATCTGCCTTCCCTAAACTAACCAATTAGAATGGAAACTATACAAAACCATTGACTACTTGTATAAAATAATTTCCCTTTCTCACTAATCTAATACACTTTACATTTTTAAGGAAAACCAAAAAAATATGGAGGAGTGGATATTTAACATATTGGTGATATACTTATCCAAGAATAAGAAAAATAAATTAACCAACCTAATATGATTGATTGGATATACAATCATCTTAGAGTGGATAGGAAAGCTAATTAGGCTCTTTTTGATGCTCAACTTTATGCTCTTAATTAAGCTCAACCTATGATGGCTCCTCCTTGTAATCTTCCAACTGAGATATGTACCTGATAGGACATCCTAATATTAATACAAACATTTATCAATCACATTTTACCTAATTCCTACACTTTTTTACTCCATAATTATGCTCTTCAGGCACAATCGAGTCATAGTTTCTTTGGAGAGGAACATATCCTACCCCAAAGATCTCAAATAAGTCCTCCAACTCCATTTCACTTTTTTGTGTATGAAAGCTAATATTAACTTGATTAGGACCTTCTCCTTGAAGCACATGCTCATATTGAAAGCTTTGTTCATCCTAAAGGTCTTCCTTCATCAAAAAAAGTGGTATCTCATCAAACTACATTAGCTAAGTACTCAAGATGTCTTCTTCATGAACCTCACTAAATATTTCATTTTGATATTCAACTTTAAATGAGGGTTGAATTAACCATCCAAGGTATAAAATATCACACTTATCTTGCTCAAGATCTGATCTACTTTCTTCTTACTCCAACATATTAGGGCTATCCTCAATTGACACCTCATATTGAAGTAGACCAACCTCAATCACCTGGTTCTAATCCTCTTCTTCATCTATGTATATTAGACATTCAATAGTCCATTCAAGGTCTTCCCCATGTTCATCTTGAGGATTGTCTTCTTTAGGTAAGTTTACAACATTAAATTACTCCATTTCACTCAAAAAGTCTAACCACAAATGATGCCATTGATCTTCTAAATCACTTGAGATACCCTTGACCTCCATAATAGGTTCATGAAGGTTTTCATATTGATTTTCATCAAGCTTCTAAAACTTGAAAGTTGAAACATTCTCTTCCCTATAAAGTGGACTACCTATCATGATCTCCTCTTCATAGACACTTGCATTGTCCTCTTATGGCTCATTTATGACTAAAATATCCTCCTCTATCATTTATAAAATAGGTTCTTTCTCTAGGAGTGATATGGTGGGAGGGTGAAGAATTTCACCTTACTTGTAGCTTAAGAGAGTGTCCTTGTAGCTAGGTAAATTGGATGGCTTCTTTTGTGGCTCTTGAACTAGTGCTTGGACCTCCACAATCAACACCTCTTCCATCTTCTTTATGCCCTACTAAACTAATTTCCATGATGGAAATGAGTATGGAATAGAGACTTTTATTCATTTTGAATTTTTATAGGAGAGTGTATCACAAGTGAGGGCATGACATAGCCAAGGTAAAATGTGTTGGAGAAGATCCATGATGGAATGGCTTCATGCTTCTAAGTGGGTATGGGCTTAGGGGTAGGAGAGAGTAAAATAATTAGCTCATGTTTGACATTCTCTTTTCTCACTTATCAAATACTTTTTCAATGGATAATACCCACCCTTTAAATTCATTCTTCTCATCTTATGGATAGTCAAAATTTTAAATAAATGCCCACACATTCCAAAAATATTATAATAAGATCCTTATACCATCCATAGCATGAATGGGGATTTATTGTCCAAGTTTAACCCCTTCACTGATTTCATGGTTTTTATACCTTGGTCCATTATTACCTCTCTAAGTTTTGACAAGGATGGAATTTGATAAGGTTGACTAGGGGGCTGATTAAGAACTCTTCAAGGATGAGATTGAGGCTCTTAGAGGGGAGAGGACACATAAGAATAAACTAAATGAGCCTGATACTTTTCATAAGATATCAACACACTATCTACATTATGGATCATGCTTCTCATCATTGATATGTCCACATTCCTACAAGATGACCATTGTTCACCCTCACAACTTGACCATATGTTCTTGACCAACTAAGGATCACTCCTTTCATTTTATATAACATGGATAAGGATTGATAGAGAAAACTCCAAACCCCTACTAATCTAACTTATCAACTCAATATAAACTAATAATGATTGTTTGACTCCTAATAAATATGTAAGAGGATAAACTTGTTCTTGACAAGGGGAATTAGAAGACTGATTTGAATACAAAGGAGGCTGACCTTGGTCATATGTAAGGGTGGGAGGGGGATAAAGGCCATGATAGGGATGATAGGATATTTGAGGGTCACTTAGGGAAACACAAACATTATTTGCTTGATAAGTGTGATGCTAAGGTAGATAATAATCATACTAATCAAAATATGTTTGATTGTACGTACCAAATTATGATGATTAGGAACTTAGCTAGGATACTTAAACTATCTAATAAATGCTCATAGTTTCCATTGATGTTTGAACACTTACCTCCAAAGGCTGATTAGATGAAGAGAACACAAAAACTCTTCACCAGTGAATAACATAGTAAGTCCCAATAGGCATGCCAAAACTTGTTATGGCATTAATCTACACCTTTGGAGAGATTTATTTAGGATCTCTCTCACTAATCCATAATATTGGGGCAACCCTAGGCTATGGGTAACCTCTGATGGGGATGAAAATTTAGAGAAGGCTAACTTTCTTTTGATAAATCATGTAAATTAATATTGTCATAGGGAAAAGGGTTATAAAAGGGGAAAGGGATACTAAGAAGGCTAAACTATGATGCACAAAATAAAAATGGGAAAATTCCATAAGCTTAAACCCATACTAGATCAATAAGACAATTCTATCTCACACAAGCTCAAAAAATAGCTAATTACATAAGTTTTTCATGGACTAAGTCTAGGTAGAACACTAATCTAGACCTATAATAACTTGAAAACACCCTAAATGAGGTTAGAAAGGAGGACAATGGATGAAGAAGATTATCCTTCACACAGTTCCATCATGCACAACTCACTCAACATAGATCCAAGACAAGATATATTTAAAAAAAGTCTTTTATTACATCAAGAGGTAGTTCTTACAAATGCTTGATAAGGTTTTAACTAATCAAGATGAACATATCTTGTAATATCTCAGATAGTCCCCTACTCTTTAAAATGAAAGAGTCCTTATGAGAGTCTAGAGAGAGAGAGAGAGAGAGAGAGAGAGAGAGAGAGAGAGAGAGAGAGAGAGTAATAAATGTCACAAGGACACTTGTAATGATGAGATAAGGAGCTACATGTACATGGGAATAGTGTGTGAAATGAACCATGCAAGGTTAGGAAGTACAAGTGTTACCCCAAGTCATGAAGCTCTCAAAATATCGTGTAGAAGTTCTCATTTTGGCTTAAAAAATTACTTTCATGATTTATCACTATTAAATATCCCAAGACTAACTAGGGAAAATTATGATTATTTTAATGAGAGGGAAATATTTTATACATTCCTTTCCATGCATTGGCTGTAGTCCTAGTCATCTAGAAACTTCTAGAAGTGAGCCATCACCTTCTATAATCTAAGAAACTCCATTTTTTTATCACCCCTCACACTTGGCCTCAAAATTGGATTTAGTTTTCCATTAAAATAAATAATAGGGAGTGAATTAAACTTTTAAAGAATATCCATGGTCTTATACTACTTAGTTATACCTTAAAAATCCATTCACTTGAACTTCCCACCCTTCTCATTATCATGTTCACTATGCCAGTCTTGACTGGCTGAGATGAAGTAGTTGTTTGAGGAAATTAAGATTTGTTACAAGGAATGAAATTTAAATTTATAGTCATCTTAAGTCCTAAAATTCCCTTCCATGTAATTGGAATCTTGTTGAACCTTTTGAAACTTGCACAACATATAAAACAATAAAAAATACCCTATTTTTTACTCCATCTTTATAGTGTCATACAAATCAAAAGGATTGGAAGGATATTGAAAAATTCCTATACAATATTCATGAAATTTTTTGGTTAAAATATCTTATTTTATTATCCCTCCAACCTCATTTTCCCAACTGGGTCCTTCTAAGGGTTTTGTAAGGGTTTTAAATAGTTTATACTTCTTAGGCTTTGTTCATAAAAACATGACATTTAAATTGCAAAAAAATTCTATAATATCAATTCTAAAGACCCCTGATAACATCTCAAAACCTATTATGTCCCCATGTAAAACATTTAATTAGATGCAAACACTCAAAGTTGCCCTGTCGAGCTCTTTTCTTCATTACCATAGGCCTTAGTTGTCCTAAAGTTGAAAATTGACTTTTTCATGATTTCCCTTGCATAAAAATACCTAAAAAACATCTATTATGATCCCATAATAATTTAAAAATGGATTATAATTCATATTGAAGGTTATAAGTGTAAGTGGCTTCCCTTTTGGCCTTAGGCTTAAACCTTGCCTAATAGGTCTGACTGTAACCCCTATACCCTAGACCATCCTATTGGTGCTCCCTAATATATGATATGTTTTAAAGTTTTCACTAGGTTTTTTTCAACTCCACACACCTATTTTCAAGGTCCTATTAACTTTTGGCCCACCCTTCTATATGCTTTGGTCAAGACTTCAAAGTTTATGTATGAGGGAGTGCCCTCTATTTGAGATAAAATAGAGGGCACTTCCCATATTTTATCAAAAAATAAGTATTTGAGTAATAAATAAAATTTAAAAATATTCTCCATACTAAATTATAGCCTTTTTTAGGTCATTTTTCCTCTTAACTCTTCCAAAACCTAAAATAGACCCCTAAAAGGTAGACTGTGTGTAGGATTTCCACCATATGGACTATGTAATGAATTAAAGAGTATTTTATCTATGATATTTCCATATAATAATGGTGTAATTACCTATTTTATAGTACATTATAATCATTTAATTCCTTTTTACCCTTTCCAACTCTGCATTGTTTACACCCTGCCTTGATTGACCTTGATTGAGCACCATTTGACTGCAACTATGTTTTGTCCTAGAATAGAGGCCCACCTATGGGCAATATTATAATTTTTTAGGATTTATACATAATTAATAAAACCCCCATTATATATTTATGACATTAAACTTTATCCATACATATCATTCAAATCATATAACCCTTAAGAAACACAATCACTCTCTTACTGCTATGTCATAGTCAACTATAGTTGACTATGTAGGGAGTCCTATAGGTTGCATTATATGGAGTAGGCCTTAGGTATAGTTAATGAGTAATATTAAAACCTTAAAATATAATTTACCAATGATTTGGACCTATTCTCTCATGTTTAGACTATATACACTTCAAGAATCCTAATCCATTTACTCTCTACCCCTCATAGTCAAGTACAATTGACTATGTGGGGTCCTATATGAGTTTTCCATCCTAGAAAAGAATTACATATAACTTTGGGATCCTTTGAGTCATTTTTAAATGATATATACCATTACTCACCTTACCAGGGCAAGGCCATCACCTAGAAACCATGTTTTGGTTCACTGTTTACCTATAGTCACCTACAACTAACTATGTGGGAGTTTTTAGGATCATGTAGGTGTAGATAGGATCTTGACATTAAAATTCAAACTACTTTGATGTCAATTTAGATAAAAACTTATCCTTTAAACTGTATATAACCATTAAAATATGTTTTCAATGGTTTAGTTTTGTAATACTAGGTTAAGTGGGTTCCTTTAGCTTAAACCTATAGATGTCAATTTAGGAATTCAATGGTAAAAGTTACAAGTTTGATCCCTCATAACAAGAAAAGCGAAGGATTAAGCCATCTTATTCCTTCTTAAAGTTGAACCTACATGTGATAGGTATAATTTATTCTCTCTTGGGTACATCAAAGGTCCTTGGAACCTTGTTGTAAGATCTCAACAAAAACTTAGGTGATCAATTTTCACTCTTTAGGGAAAATGTCCTTGTACTTAGTCATTTTGTCCTTTAGTATGGTTTAATTTTCTCATTTGTTAGTCCATATTTTTAAAAATTCTTCCATGAAATATAACACATTAGGACTTCATGTATGAGTTTATTATATGCTTAAACACTTCATAAGACACCTCAATTCTCTACTAGGACCACCTATAGGTGGACATTCCACTATGTAGGTAGTATATAGAATGGGAACAAAGTCCATGGTCTGTGATTTAAAATGTAGTTTGGAAATTTTTAATAAATCCAAAACTAATATTCTCACAATAAAAACCATGCTCATCTCAAATGATCATTTTCAACATTCTTAGCTCCATGAAGACACCACTTGTAGATGAGCATTTTGAATTGCATATAGGCAACAAACACGAAATGTTCCATATATTCAAGAAGTTTACCTTCCATGTCAATTGAATTATCCTCATGGTGTTAAAATGAGACATCAATATGATTAAAATTTTAGTTAGGCTTTCATACCTCATTTTCAATGTTGCACTCTTCTTTCATAGCACCTAGATACTGTGTATGACAGTCATAGGGTAGACTAGCTTTATGTGTGATATATGGCTAAAAACTATAAATATTTATTTGGAGAATGAATTTTATTTGTGAAGGGAATTAGGATAAACTTTTAAACATGGAAATGAAGCTATCACAATTCTCTAGAACCATTAACAAAGCATGAAGATTTAGAAAATGGTGGAAACTTATCTATCATTCTCAAATAAGACTAGTCTTTAAAATTGAGGTGATTTAACCATCACAAAACCTTGAAACATTAATCCAATCATAGTTAAAATTATATGAGAGAGACAAAATCATTTGAGATCAATATCAATAATTGTATTGTATGGATTTTTTCAAACCAAAGCAAAACTTGCAAGTTACATAATTTAGCAAGAAAATTAGATAGGTCAACTTCCTAAGAATGGTTCATAAAGCAAAGGTAACCATTCCTATATATACAAAAATCAATTGGAATCTAACTAATATAATAAAACACCTCAAAGAGTAATTTGTTTAAAACCTCCCCTCCTGGCCGTATCAAGTACAAACTTGAAGATTGGTTCTGTGTGTCTATAAGGGTGAAGGAGTAGAATGTTTTTATCTTAGAATTGACACTTCTAGAGAATTTTAAACATGTAATTGAGCTTTATGAAGTTGAAGAGACATTCCATAACCTTATACCATGTGTCACACTCCCTTTTGGGTTGTACAAGTGCCAAACTCTTCCCTTTTTCAAGAAAACTACCCTTTATTTTGAAGAACCTACCACTTTTTAGTTATGAATAGTTGATTAAGAAATATGAGAACACATGGTGTATGGCATCATATATTTAAGCATTCACATCTCCCAAGGAGTTTGTAAAACTCATTTAATTCTCTATTTATGACCCCTAAAATGATTTAAAATGATATATTAACTAAAATTACTAATGACGAAGGCTAATGTGATATGGAATAACATAAAAAGACATACAATACACCATATTATATAATATTAGACCCATAAAAACACATAAAACTTAGTTTTTTTCTTATAAGGGTACCAATTTGACCTATATGGTCAAATTTGGTCAACAAGTTCTATGCAATTATGCAAACATTAATGAAATAGAGACATTATTTATTACCAAATGAATTTATATTATATACAAATCATCAAGAACTAAATTTAATTAAAATTAAAATTAAGTTAAATCAAAGACATATGAATTGGGTTGAATTCCTATAGAATTATTATTTTTATTTGAAACATAGGAGTGGAAAGTCTAACAAAGTTGTTGATACATTGAGTAGAAGATTTTTTTATTGAAAGATTTGAAAGTGAAAGTCATATGATTAGATATTATTAAATGTTATGAATAAGATAAATATTTTTGAGAATCATGGATGTCATGTAACTAACTAGTGAGTAAATATAGAACACCATGGTTTGGATATTTTATTTAGGAACATTTATTGTTTAAAAGAAGTAAATTTTGCATATTGAGAGGTTTAATGAGAGATAATTTTATTTAAAAAAATCATAATGGAAGTTTATTAGGTCATTTAGGGTATTAAAAATCATTATCCCAAGTAATATATAACTATTATTGGCCAAGAATGAGTATAGATATACATAATTTCTTTCAGGAGTGTAGAGTTTAGCAACTAGTAAAAGGGAAAAGTTAGAATACAAAATTTATCAAATGTTTCTTATTCCATAGTAACTATGGGATGATATAAATATGGATTTTATTTTAGGTTTACATATAATGTATAAAGAAAAAGATTAAATATCTATGATAGTGGATAGATTATCAAAAATAACACATTTTTTGGCATGTATAAGAGCTAGTGATTAAACAAACATTGATAATTTGGATTTTAAATAAGTTGTGATATTTCACGGTTTACCATAGAGTATAGTATAAAAAATATATTTGGAATTTGTTGGACATTTATATAGGACAGTGTGGAAGAAATTGAATACCAAACTATAGATGAGTTCAACGTACCATTTGCAAATAGATGGAAAAATAAAAGTAGTCAATAGATGTTTGGGTAATCTTTTGAGATGATTAGTTGAAGGTAAATTAGGAACATGGGATAATGTTATATCATAAGATGAGTTTTATTATAAAAATGTTACGAATATAAGTACATGAAAAATTCCATTTTTGATTATTGATGGGTCAAGTCCAAAAGGAGCTATGGAATTAAGAGTTTTGAAGAATGACTAAAAGATAAATCATGAAGAATAAGATTTTGTAGAGAATATGTAGGAAGTGCATAATAATGTAAGAGAAAAATTGGAAAGGATTACATCATAACATAAAAATATGTAGATCAAAAAAGAAGAGAAGTTGAATACCAGTTGGTATGATTAGTCTTAGAAGATTTGAGAAAAGAGAGATTTTCAAAAGGTGCATATGATAGATTTAAATGGAATAATATTGGCTCATGTAGAATTTTGTGAAAGTTTGGGAAGAATCCATATGAAATATAGTTACCTAAAGGTATAGGCATATCACCTATTTTTGATGTGGATGATTTGTATCTTAATTATGAAAGAAAAAGTAGTGAAATTGTAAATGTAAATTCTAGAGAAATAGATTGGAGATTTCAGATGCCTAAGAAACAACACAAAGAAATAAAATATGTGATTGATATGTAATTTTGAAATATTAAAAGGAATAAGGAATAGAAAAACTATTTGGTGAAATGGAAAGGTTGAGACAGAGAAAATGAAACATCGATTAACATATCTGAAGATGCAAATAAGCGATTTTTTTAGTAGATTTGTTGGAAGTCACATGAGAAAGAGAAAATGTCTCCTTTCCTTACCTAGGGTGTATGATGTAAGGGCATATAGGTTTATGATAAATCTTAAATCAACCAAAAATATGTTAGTAATTTAAATAAGTGTTGTTTTATGTAATATTTATTACCGTACTTATGTTTTTGTTAAGAATTTGTGCAAGTCTTCTTTGTTGTGTTGATTATAATTTTTGTTTTGCATTATCCTTTGTAATCACCTTTTTAGTTTAGTTCTATGCTACCTACAAGAAAAATTGTGTCTGTAATGATCCATGTATATTGTGATTCAAATTTGTATTAAATTACTATAAAGTTGAGTCTACAAAATCTAGTGTGAGTCTTTGTGATAATATTCTTTTATAACATAATTATGTAGGTATTTTATGTATGTTTTTGTTCATTTATGACACTTATTTGAAGTAGAGTATTTTTTTTTGAGTATTTATTATTTATTATATAAGATGTGCATCAATTTTATAATAATTTAAAGAAATAATGGTAAAGTTATTTATCATCCTTGGGTGGACATAATCATCATGGTTCAAAGGTTTTTAGATTTTTAACTCTCATGATATTTTGTAGCTTTTGATATAGCTAGATGCATTGATTGATTAATTGATTGATGATTTTAACATGTGATTAATCTTCTTTAGCAGTTGTGATTATCATATGCACATACTTAACTAGGCCAAGGGAGATCAAGAGATACATCCTTTGTGGATGGTCTTTATGATATAGCTCTAAATACTTCAAATTTTTTCCACTAATGATGTCATCCAATTTATTCTATAATTAAAATAAAATGTACTAGATACTAAATAGAGGGTGAGTGATATCAATATAAATTGAAGGGAATTATTGTGAACTAGTGGTTAATTCCCCAAGATGAGTAGTTGTGTTAGGATGAAACATGTGAAATACTTTTATATTAGTTCTATTTGTAAGAGGTCATCAAAAAATACTAGTTAGGTTTAAAGAGGGACACTATCTAGAGCTTTATATTTATCAATGCATCTAATCTATATTTTATAATTTATGGACTCAAGCTACTAGCACATGTTTTCAAATATAAACTATATGTTTTCTTAACCACTTGATACACATATCAAGAGTGAAGGTGAGAGATGAAGCATTATGCACATGTCTAAAGTGACTTCACTCAAATGTTCATTATTGAAGATGATAACCCATTGATACACAAGACATTCAAAATTTTAAAGAGTTGTCTATTTCATGGGAGGTTCAAGGACTGATATAGTATGGTTGAGTCATCTTTGCAATAAAATGTAGCCTATGAATTGAATGAAGCCTTATAGATCTATAAAGTAGAAAAAGGGAAGGAGAAACCCTCATTCAAATTTTCCATATGATACAAGATAAATATTATAGGATGTATAATTTATAAAATGAGGATGACATGGATTTAGTCAATCTATTTGAACCTGAATGAGAGGTTAAGACACTCCCAGACCTAATTGTAGAGTATGGATAAGAAAAATTCTATGACATATCAATTATATAGAGTGACACACCCAACAGATACTATGTGAGTTAGTTACTAAGGTGTAACATAACATATATCAAGATACTATGAAGGAATATATGGGGAACATTGGAATAGAAGATGTTCCTAAGTTCACACATATTAGAGATTATTGGTTTCAAGAAGATATATAAGAAGTGATGCAACTCTTAAGGCATTACTAAGATGTATCCCCTACAAAATACACTAAATTTAAGGGTTTGGATCCATCCTTAGGTTAAATTCACATTGAGTTAAATGAGTGCACATGTCTAATTAAGAAAAGATCCCACTGATTGAATCTAAATATGAAGCTTAAAGTGAAAGCTAAGTTAGATCACATGTAGGAAGTTGGTATCATATTTTGAGGAAAGAAATCTTATATGGTTATCCTTATGATCATGACACCTAATAAGATTGGTGAGATCTAAATCTATGGAGACAATCACATATTTAACGAGGCTTGTGTCAATGATCCATTTTATATTCTATTCATAGATGAAGTTTTAGAAGAAATCACAAGGCATGAAGTGCATTTTTCATAGATGATTTCATCAGATATCATCAATCCTAATCATAGAAGAAGATAGGGACATGATCAATTTAAAATTTGAATTGGGTTCCTTTTGATATAAGGTAATATCATTTTATTTGAATAATACACCTATAAGTTTTCTATTACTATCATCATTGCATTTAAGGATTTTATCCATGACTTTTTGGAAGTTTACTTGGATGACTGGGTAGTGTTTTATTTAGTCAAAAAACATTTTTTTAAAGTTAGACTTATGTTGGAGAGATGTAGGTCACTATGAATTATGCTAAATTTAAATAAATGCTTATTTCTTATGCCATTTAGTGTTCTTCTAGGACATATATTTTAAAATAAGAGCATCTTGGTAGATCAAGCTAATATTGAAATAATTGTGGGAATGACTCTGCCTACAAGTTTAATAGAAATGTGATATTTTTTAGAGAATATAGGATATTATTAGAAGTTAATTAAGGGTTATGCAACCATATCTACCCCTTTGGATAAGTTTATGCACAAGAGAACATAGTTTGTATCGATAGAGGAATGCCAAGTAGCATTCATTGAATTGAATAAGGAACTGATGGATGCATCAATCTTGGTCTTACTATATTGGAGTAAACCATTTCATGTATATGTATATGTATCAATAATCACAGTTAGAACAACATTAGTGAAACTAGGATAAAATGAATTAGATCACCCTATCCATTTCACAAGTAGGAAATTATCTACTATTGAGAAAAATTATATGATAAATGAACTAGAAGCCTTAACTATGGTATTGACACTTTAGAATTTATAACACTACCTCTTGGCCACCCCTTTTGGGCTATTCATTGATCACTAAATATTACATCACTTGGTTAATAATCCCATGATGGGAGGATGCATTTCATGATGGTTCATGATCTTTGAACAATTTTAATTCCAAATAAATGTTAAGGTTGGATAGGGTAATGTGGGTCTAAATCATTTGAGTAGATTTCACAATGGTGAATAACCATAGGAGATCCTAGATGAGTCTCCAAATGCATATCTATTTTAGGTGTCTACTATCCCAAAAACATTATGAGATATTTTAAAATTTATTGAATAAGAGATATTTTTGGAACATTATGTGGAAAATGATAAGAAATAACTCATTACTAGAGCCTTGCCATATAATATAATCAATGTATTTATTTATCATCTTGGAAAGGATGAAGTGCTGCGTAGAGTTGTGTTAGAGCATAAACGACCACAAATACTTGAGGAAGAACATTAGGGGATCATAGGGGTCACTTTTTAGGAAATAAAACTACAAGGAATATTTTTTAGAGTGGTATTTAGTGGCCCTATATATTTCAAGATGCCCACAATTGCACAATAGTGCCATGTATGCCATCGAATGGGCAAGCCAAACCAAAGAGATTAAATGCCTCTATAACTTATCCTAGTGTAATAACCATTTGAGCAAGGGGGAATTAATTTTTTTGGGACCATTAGTCCACCCACTAAATTTTTCCATTATAGGTATATTATTTCTATGATGGACTATTTTATGAAGTGGGTGGAAGTTTTTTTGATGCTCAATTATAGTACTAAGGATATAATAAAGTTATTATATGAAAACATCATTACTAAATTTGGTTTCCATATCAAAATGGCGAGTCATATAGGAACCTATTTATTTAATAAAACTATAAATATTTTCACTGATGAATTATTAATTTCACACCATAAAAGTACCACATATCATACCTAGGCCAACAGCCAAGCTAAAGCTACAAATAAGATGTTGGGTAAGATGCTTAATGAGATCTATAATGTTCAAATGGATGCCTAAGAGGACCAACTTTATGTTTTATATGGATATATCACACACTTTATAAATGTGCAACATGGTTCACTCCATTTTAGTTTATGTACAGATTGGAAGTGGTTACACCCATGGAGTATGTAATACTTAGTCTATGAATCATAATCATTATGCACATGGGTGATCAAGAATCATTGATGTTACTAGAGATAAATTTCATGGATGAATATAGATGCATATCATCTTATGAGGTACATAAATTTATCCTTAATGCCTAGCATGACAAGAACCTATAAACCAAAGAGTTTTAATTAGATCAACTATTATTAATTTATGATGGTTGGTTTAGAACCTTCTCTAACAAGCTCAACATCAAATGGAAAGATACAAACATTATCCATGAGTTATCACATATAGGAATGGTAGTCTTAAGGAATTTACTAGTCACCATTTTACCTATCCTTGTGTATGGTTATAGGCTCAAATCTTACTACTAGTAATGTATCTCTGCAAGAATAAACAGATTCATATTCACACCATGTAGTTTAAGACTTATTTTAGTTATGTTGTTAGAGTGTAGTTTTTTTTTATATGTGCATAGGCTAAATTGTGCTCTTTTAGAGTCATAAAAGAGCATAATAAGTATCAATGTTATAGAAGGTGATAGTGTAAAGTGAGCTCAAAAGGATAGCATATGATTTCAATTAAGTATAGGAATCATATGATGGTAGGATATCAAATAGATACATATACTAATGGTCAAATGTAGATGTTAGTGATAAATTAGGTGATAAGATTGATAAATAGCCTATAATAGATCATAAATCAACATTGTAGATGAAATAATTATGGCATGTGGAAAATTTGGTGATGTGATAAATCTTGTATTTCATCCACCACCAAAAGGCTAGGGCAACTCAACAAATTTGACACATCAGCTAGACATGATTCTTCCCATTTTATTCTTTCACAGGTAAGATAGAATGATAATTGTAAAAAATTAAATTGAAGGTATAAGAGTGCATAAGAAACTATAAAATATAGGTTGGATACAAAATTTGGGCATCTTACACTTAGTGCATGCTAAGTGAAGGGAATACATTTATTATATTTTACATTGTACTAGACTTTGAGAGGTATAATGGTTAATTTCAATCTTTCTTATTCACTTAAAAATTTTAGTAACTCTCAAAATGAATATCTAGGAATTGGGTTGGATTTATGAAAAACTAAGTTTTTAGACCCAAATTCTTCAAAATTCATCAAAGTCATTGATCAAAGTTATTCATTCCAGAAGTAGTCCAAGGCATACAGTCCCTCACTCTAGTAAAACCACATCACTTTCATGTCATGGATGTCAAATGCTTAATCCATTTACCAAATCTTAGTGACCTTTGTGAGATTACACAAGTATTTATAGTCTAATAAAATGAGTGTAATATCTATCTCTCCAAGGAGGTTACCATCTACATTAATGAAGTTATGATGGCATGGGCTATATATTTTCTAGCTCATGGAAAATTAGTCAAAGTTTATAAATATAAATCACCACAAATTTTTTCAAAAGTTCATAAAACCTATATTAGGGGTTATAAGGGAATCCCAATCACATATATGACATATGAAAAAGTATGATTGTTTGTATCATGTATCACACATCACTATTGGTAAACAACCAAGAAAACAACAAGGGATACTATAGGGGTAAATGCCATTACCCACTGTATCATTCACCTCAATGAAGAATTAAACTTTATTGAATTCTTGGTATCGAAGTTGACTACCAATATTGATAAAGTCTTGACTTCCACAAACTAGAATTTCCACTACCAATTCTTAGTTCTCTTATTAGTCTTCACATAATGGAAGTCAAATTCTTTCATTCTTTATAAATATGTAGATGGTCCAAAGAGAGGTTAAAAATTAAAAATCATTAGATACACACAATTAAACACAACTATATATAGTACCTCTACTCATTTTAATACCCATAACATATAAACCTGAGCCTATCACATCATAGATGTAAAGGGGAAAGAGAAAAGAAATAAAAAAAAGCCAATCCCCTTCTCCCCCAAATATAAAAGCAAACAAAACTTCTATGTGGTTTGAATATCCCCAAGTGCCAATGATCATATCTATATTTGAATTTCCAAGAATGGGGACCGATGAATATGAGTTCTATCAATTAATGAAAACTAACATGGATGATGACCTATACGAGAAGTAGGAGGGAAAAGAATTTTTATTTTAGAAAGTAGTGTGCATAGTTACAAGTGGGAAAACAATACCAAAATAACTATGGGTTTAGATCCCTAATTGTCCTCCTTATGTTATTGTCTATATTGTTAGACAAGAAGTTAACGTAAAAAAGATCATAGAAAAAATGTTTGACAAGTGCCAATCAGAGACTTCTACTCCATAAAACCTATTTACACCACTTTTTGAGAGCCCCCTAGAGTCCATTTTCCATAGGTGAATAATTTAAAGGGAGGTCAAGGTACCTACAAAAATAAGTGAGTCATGACATAGGGTTTACTACTGTATAAGGGTAGCTTACAACATATGAGGCATAAAAACTACAAGTAGAGACTATATAACAAACTAAATATAATATGGTTACTGATAGTAAGATGAAAACATATATTAATAAGGAAATGATACAAGGCATATCCATTCACTCATTTAAATAAGATCCCATCATTGATACTAAGGAGATAATGATAGAGCAAAAAACTATAGAGGAACAATTCACCCATATGGAGGCATAGAGGGAAATACCTTCAAAATACACTAGGAGAATAAAAGGAAAGATATAGAGGAGGATCACAAGAATGTAGAAGATAAATAATGGTAATAATAGACATAACACAAAAATAATAAGATGAAGCTGAGGTTATAAAATATGGCATTGATGTTGAGGAACTTTGTAGGAAAAATGAAGATAATGAGAATAGAATGATGGAGGTTGAGGACACAACCTATAACACAAAGGCACATGACGTGTAGTAGTGAAAGGAGGAGGCTAACTAATAAAATAAGGTTGAATAATATGAGGCATAGGGTAAAAAAGCTACAAAATATGAAACAACACAAGAAGGACCATGATCCAAAACATAGGGATTTTGGTTGAAATATCTTTTAAGAACACAAAAATAACACAACAATAATACTTTCTCTAATAAGAGATAGTTTATTGCTCACAAGATTGAAAATACAATCATATGCTTATCTTTGGGAAGAGATGTTTGATCTCCTTCTTAGTCTACATCTTTATTTATACATATTTTGAAAGTAGAAGGAGGATGTGGAAGGTCACCAATCTCGATGGAGATGAAGTGGTTTGACTTCCATGATTTACAACAATACAAAATTTGAGAAATTACTATTTTTAGAAACTTACTATTTTTAGATAAAACTATTAAAATTGAAATTTTGGGGGTTCAAAACCAAATAATCATATCTCTATGACATATCATCATGTTTTACTCATTCTTAGCTTTCTAATGGTTCAAACAGGGGGTCAAACAGAGCTATGGTGCAAAAGTTATGGCTCCTAATAGTTTTACAACCAATTAGGGTAGAACCATCACCTGAATTATCACTTCAAGCATTGCCCAAATTAGACCATGATAAAAAACAAGAGAATAAGAAGAAATATGAAAAAGAGGCAAAGAAGAATAAAATAAAGGAGGAGAACAAGATGAAAATACATGAAGAGGCCCAGATAAGGGAGAAATTGTAGGAGGGAGACATCACCAAGAACTCAAAGTAGTATTGGATAAGGACATACATAATGTAGAGGATAATATACCAATTGAGGAAGTTATCAAAGAGGAATTGCATTAAAAGTAAAGATAAATGTCCAATTATAAAAAGACACATAATACTATAACACAACCATTACAAAACATTTTCTATTGGGATGCCCCTAATCCATCTTCCTGATACACCATATTTTTTTACCAATCACACCATTATGATAGGAAAATAAAACCATGCCAAGCACATTGTTATTTCTTGTGCCACCTACCTTTGAGGCCTTCATATACATGTCATAGTTATCATTAGACAAATAACTAAAAGGAAAATTTATATTTGACAAATATATTACACAAAAAACACATCATTAAAAACATAGGTGGAAAGCTTGTACATGGACAACACAATTTTGATGCAAAAAAATTATAATTCGAATGTGATCATTGAGAATTAATGTCTAGAGTTGTGCACATAGGTCATCATGATCCAAGTTTATTTGCACCACTAGTAGTTTCCCCTTATCCTTATGTAGCTAGTACAAGATTGGTAGGACATCTATAAGGTCCATCAAATCTAGGTGTAGGGCCAATATAAAAAAAAAGAGATT
The DNA here is from genome assembly GCA_037957365.1 of Torreya grandis. Lineage (NCBI taxonomy): Eukaryota > Viridiplantae > Streptophyta > Pinopsida > Cupressales > Taxaceae > Torreya > Torreya grandis. The sequence continues at coordinate 135,382 of JARHVA010006665.1, forward strand.
GATGCTTTATTTGACCTTATCAAAGCATATCAATATTTTTTAACTATTGCCTTAGTCTAAAAATCTTAAGTATCTTAGTGGTTTCTTAATTGGAAGTAACAACTTGATACCATTTGGAGAGGAAAATAAAATGACTTTGTGAAGGAAAGCAAAACCAAGGCCACTATTAAAATTAGGCTATATAATTTGAGGAGATGGATACATCACTACATCTAGTAGCACATGGGACACAATCATGTCACATCTCTAAAGTTGGTAGAACCAAGTTATATAAAACACACTTGCTATAGTACAAACATAGTGACATGTCAACAAATTAATTAATCTCTAAGAAGATATTTCTCAGTAGATCAACACTACCAAAACTACCTTTCCTCTCACAATAGATGATGACATTGAGTTGTTAACTCTTTTTCAAGTATGGATATCAGTTATGTTGTGACTCGTTCAAGATTTTATGCTTGATTATAAAGATTACAAGGTAGACTTGGATACTTTTGATAGTGTGATTACACTTTTGGTGAACTAACCAAAATTCATCCCTCTTAGTGTGATTTAGTTGATTCATTAATAGAAAAAGAGTGCATCATAAAATATTGGCAAAGACTCTCATCTTGCATCACACACTTATTCATCTTTAGACACTCTGCCTATGCTTCCACCTGCTAGTTAGGTACTATGTAGTTAAAATTTTGAGGTTTTGCTTTCTGATTTTGATAGATGATGATACATCATGGTAAGTGGGTATGGTCTATTAAAAACCACAAGGTAGTAGGTTAGTCTAATACTTCGTTGAAAACCTGAAAGGGAATATAAGTAATGTGCATAAGGTGAAAACTAGTAAACAACACCTTGAACAATACCTATGAGTTTTATTCAATCCCATCTTTATTTTGTTATAGTTACTAGGATCAATGGGATACCTACCTCTATGATGTTATCTCAATATGAGACAACATATAAAGTCAAAGAAAGTGTTAGCAGGTAGACATGAGTGAAAAACTACATGTTTAGATGTATATGATGGACCAATGTGAAAAACATATATAACATTGGATTTATTGTTACATTGTTATTCGAATTACCTCACAAACATATTTAATTTAAGAATATCTCATGGAAGTTAGAAAAACTCAAGATTCAAGTTTATATATGTTTTTCCTGAATGTGAGAGAGAGGCTAGAATTATTTTAATGAATAGATAGTTCATTGTTCTAGATAGAATTATTGATAACTATTATTCTTTGCTTTGATAATTTTAGTAATAGAGATATTCAAAAAAGTTTTCTGTGGTTTTTCCCTCTATGTTTGTTCATTTATTCACATAGTTAGATGAATATATTAAATGGATTATTTTAATATTTATATTAAATAATGTTCTATCTCCTACATGACTAAGCTTGATCTATGAAATTATTTTAATTTATTAATAATCTACGTTTCTTTATAGAAATGCTATATTCATTGGATTATTTATGTTTTCTTATACTTCATAATCATCTCACATATATATCACCATAATTATCATGTTTTGATGAAACATCAAGAACCTATACTAACAAATAATAAACTCAATCCATTATGGACAATTTAAGACTAGCTCCAGTGATCCCTAGGATGGATATAGAGTTGATAAATATGTATATGAAGTCCATCAATTTGGCTCTAGATTCCATTATTCTAGCTCTAGATATGTCTAAACTCTATTTAGAGTTGTCTAGAGCATTTCATTAGCCTCCAAGATCTTGCCAAAGGATGTTTTGATGCCTATGCATAATTGCATAAACTATGCATGATTGATTATAAGTATTCAATTCTATTTTTGATACATTTCCAATGTTCATGTATAAATCTACCAAAGATAGTATTCCTATTTTTAGACATAATATTTATATTAAGTTTTCCTAAACATAGATATGAATATTACAAAGAAGATTATCTACTAGAATGATTATAGTTTTAATTATAAAATACATCGTAACAAATAACAACCAATATTACCATATGTAGACTTACACTAGCACTGTATACATAAACTATTTTAAAACTTTATCATTTACTTATAATTTCTATCTTATAGGAACTTGTTGAGTTTTAATCTCTTTGAGTACATTCTTTAAAGGATGCACTGAGAAATAGCTGGGCAAATTTTTGGTGCTTTCGAAGATTGTTGGTCCCTTTAACATTTCCTAAAACCACTACAATTTATTTTTATCCAACTACATAAGTAATTAAAACCTATTTATACACTTCTCTAAGTAATTAAATTTCAAAAATATCACCTGACTAAGCATACACCTCTTTTTATTCATTTTAAAACTATGTTGGCATGATTGATCTTGTTGGGAATTCCATGCATGTTATGAAATTCCATCATCCCAACTGACCTAGTTCAAGACCTAATGGTTATATTTCCATCCAAACAAGATCAACCTATCTAACCTTGTCAGGTAAATTATTAAGAGGGTTTAGGGTTTATGCTTGTCTATAATTACCCATTCACTTCAATCCAATGGAAAGGAACATTCATTTTTGTATCACTACAACTCATAATTCTACTATTGATACATTGGAAGAATCATTTCTTACGATTTTACATTGGAGGGAAAGAAGCTTGTCTTAGATGCAAAGTATGATTATTTTAGCCTAGAGATAATTTATATAGTGTGATTCTTAAGAATTTGAAACAACCTATTCCAAATCACCATTTTCTAAAGGAGAGATTAAGGCATGATAGGTTCAATTCAAGGTAATTATTCAAAAAATTTAATATTTCAATTAGTAGATATATATTACATAAAGTAGTAGGATGAAGTTTGTACTCCTTGTTTAGTTTACCTCTACATTGACTTGAGTAGAGTTATCTTTGCATGTTTAATTTTATTTGTTTAAATTTCCCCCATTTATGCTAAAATCATTAGTGAGCACTAGATTATATTTATTTTTATTATTGTAGGCCTAACTAGGGTTATCACATAATTTTATTTACCTAGAGGATTTGTAACTCTCTCTTTTGGTGATGTTTGATATGAGATTCCTTAGTTAGTTTTAGTAGATCCAAATTGGTCATGTAATAATATAAAAATATATGCAATGAATTATTTTGGTAATAATACCATCTCTAATCATGGAATACACTAAGTTGGACAAGTTGTAAATCCATCCTAATTCATTGCATACATTTTGGTGAACTTGACATGAATCTAACCCTTATAATTTTTAATTTTCATTTACAAATATTTGAATTGAGTTTATTTATCTATTTTATATTATGTTTGAAATTTTTTAACCAAATTGAACCTATCAACCTAGTTCTATTCACTATGTAATGGTTTTCAACTAGGTCAAGCATGTTGACCCAATTCTATATTCTGTGTGCAGGTTTACAACTTCATCAAACCTGTCAACCCAATTCTATTTTATATATGAAAGGTTTTGAGTTTTAACCAATTGGGTTTAAATTATCAACCTATTCATTTATTATAACTTCTATGCCTAACTATATCAACCTTATCGATTTTGTTCTTTTCTATATTTCAATTTCAGCTAAATAAATCAATCTAATTGATCTAGTTTCAATTTTCAATTTTTATTAGTCTTATTTAAACTAGATTGACTGACATGATTCCATCCAATAACATTTTTTTCTACCTTTACAAGATTAAAAACTCACATGAATGACCCAATAAAAAATAATTCAACATTCTTAGGATTAACTATTAAATCAAAAATCTAGAGAATGGAAGGAGTTACTTCAAAAGGAAAAATATTTTTGGAAGTAGAAATCCAGAGTTTAATGGCTTAGAGAAGGGGACATGAATAAAAACTTATTCAATTAAACCAATATTAATAATAATAAAATAAAAACCATAAATGAGTTAAAAAATGAAAATGGATATTTGGTATCAAATAGGACAAGTGGTTTTAAATTACTTTTAGAGGTTCCTAGTTTTTTAGAATAGAAGGAAAAATTAAGAGTTCATTGATATTATACCCACCTCCATTAATAATAAAGATAATAATCTCTTAATGAAACTTGTGACTGAAGAGGAAGTTAAAAATTTCCTCTTCATAATGAGTGCTCTCAAGGCGCCAAGGCCAGATGGTTTCCCATCAACCATTTTCCTAGTTTACTGAGAGATCATGGGGAAAGATGTTACTAAGGCTACCTCAAATTTCTTAAATTCTATAAATATCCTAAAATAACTCAATCACACTTTTATATCACTTGTCCCTAATAAATTGGACCCTATAAAAATGGGAGACTTCAGGCCCATTAGCCTATGTAACATAGTCTATAATATTTTTTCTAAGGTTTTGGTTTGCAAACTTTAGATTATTCTAGATCATCTTGTTAGTAATAACCAAAATGGTTTTCTCCTAGGAAGACAAATCTTAGATGATACTATATCTAATCATGAATATGTTCATTCTATGGAGAAAAAGAACTCCCCTAGAATGGATCTCAAACTCGACATATCCAAGGCTTACAATAGAATGGACTAGAACTTCCTCTTTAAAATCCTTGAGAAATAGGATTCTAAGATAAAGTTATGTAGCTCATTAAAACCTTTTTCACTAACGTTAAGTACTTTCTACTTATAAATGGGGTCTCCAAGGGTTTTTTCTCTACTAGTAGGGGTCTCAGGAAAAGTGACCAATTATCCCCTTATCTATTCATTCTTATGGCTGAGGTTCTTAGTAAAAGTTTTATGAAGCTATTGGGGTCCCAAGAAATAAAGGGTATAAAACCTACTTCTATAGTAGATATAGAAACCATCAAATAATTTGTTGATGAAACTATACTTTTTGGAGCTACTTCGGTGGTGGAAGCCAATATATGGATGAAGGTTTTGAAGGATTACATGACCTATGGATAATGTATCAATTATGAAAAGAGTGTGGTCTATTTTTTCAAAATTTCTTTAGACCTTCAATAGAAAATCATGAAGATTCCTGACCATTTTTGTGAAAAAATTTCAAGTAATTACCTTGTATTTCCCCTTACTATTAAAAATGTTCCCCTTACATATTGGAATTATATTCTTGAGAGAATCTCAAAGAAGCTGGCTAGGTGAAAAGGAAAGATTTTGAGTTAAGGCAGAAAATTTCAAATTTTGAAGCCTCCCTTTAGGGAATCCCTATTTACTTTCTTTCTATCTTCAAAATCCACAAATATATTATAGATAAATTATAAAAAATTTAGAGACACTTCCTATGGATAGGAGAGGAAAAGAGGAAAAGAATTGCACTTGTTAGTTGGGTTAAAGTTTTTATTTCTAAGTTACAAGGAGGTCGAGGAATTAGAAAATTTCAAATGATAAACAAATCCCTTATAACTAAAATTGGTTGGAAATTCATGAGTATTAGTAAGGATTAGGGTAGCATCATGAAGTCCAAGTACTTACCGAATAACAATCTTGATGCTTTCTTTCATATAAATGGTATCCCTAGAGGATTGGTGATTAGAACAATGTCATTAAGAGTAAAACTCTTCTTTAGAAGATCATAAAATGGAAATTGCGGGATGGCATAAATATAATATTTTTGGAGGATAGCTAGTTAAAGGATATCCATTTAGATTAAATATAAAATTTCCATAGACTTGTTGATAGAGCCATTGTCTACTTTGGGAGCTTAACAGTGGATTATATCTAGCCTGGCAATAGAGACTAGAAATAGCTATCTAACTTCTGTCAAAATCAAAATGATCTTATTCCAATTGCCAAGGAAGTTTATCTCCTTCTTTAAGAATATAATACCTATATTCCCCATAAGGAATAAAATGTATAGTTCATGATAGAATGGGAGTTTTTATGGTCAGTACAACTTATAACCTAATCCTTGATTCTAATGAGGATCTTAACTTTTGTAGAAGGGTTTGGAATCATAATCTCATTCCCAAAATTATCCACTTTTAGTGGCTAGATAACCCTAATAAGATCCTTACTTTTGATAATCTCTAATTTAGAGACTTTCAAATCCCCAACCATTATATACTTTTTAAGAGAGAGTAGGAATCGGTCTCACACCTCCTATTGCATTTTGAATCCTCTTGGGAAGTTTGGAGTCTAGCTCTGCAAAAACATGAAGTCTCATAGAGCTTGAATAGAGATATCCCTGATATCATTAGAGGGTGGGTACCCCTTTTCATCCAGCTTGTTTTCAAAGATATATGGGCTCAAATCCCCCTCATCCTGACTTGGGAAATCTAGAAGGAATGCAATAATAGAATATTCAAAGATAATGCTAAAGAACCCAAGGAGATATTTATAAATTTTTCTAAACTACTACAAGAAAACATCTCTTAAAACACTCTTAAATCTATTGAATTCCCCCATAAAAAAGGAATATAGTATCATTAACAAATGGTGCATCCAACTCCATATTTATAGGATTGATAATTTTAAAAAGACTACTCAAGCTTTTACCAAATGGGATGCCCCCTTTGTTGGTTGGGTGAAGCTTAATTTTGATGTGGATGTCAAAGGAAATCTAGGTCTAGTAAGTGGGGGGGGGGGGTAGTGATGAGATGAAATAAAGGAGAGCTTGTTGCATCTTATGCTGGCGGGTTGAGAGAAATTTATATTAATAGTGTGGAAGCCAAGGACCTCCTTCGGGGAATCAAGTTGGCCATCTTCATTGGAATCAAAAACCTCTTAATAGAGGGTCACTCCAAACTTATCATTGATCCAGTTAAAAATAAAGCTAGAGTGGGATGGAGGTTGGAGGACATCAATCAAGACATAAAGCATCTCCTTCTTGATTTTTAAGTGTTTGAAATCAAATATAGACACTGAAATTTGGCCACTAATGACCTCCAACTAGGATTTTGACCAATTTCCACCTAGAGTACATAATTTGGCCTAAAAATAGTAAAATGCATTAAATGAGTTGAAATTGATATATTCAAGTGCTGATTTTGGCTAGAGTATCATTAAATTCAGCAATGTAATTTATGGGCCAACTAACTTTGATCAGATTATTTTGAGTCAAAATGCCAATTTTGCACCTGGGTGCTATGGATTGTTCTTTTCTATCAAATATCTAACATAAGACATGTGCCTTTTTTATTTGGTATTGGTAACATCCTAAATGGGATAATGGATCCAATGCATTTGACATTGATTTACAATTCCAATCTCATCAAATTTTGGACCAATAATAAGACATTTTGACCAATTTGATTAATTTGTGCACTAAGAGCCAAAATTTGCACCAAAGTTGACTAATCATGTTTTATGCTAATTAAATAAAATTAGGGCCTTAAGTTAATTTTACATAGAAATTATTGAATAAATCTTTATTGGAAATTGATTTCTATTAATTGCATCATCAGGTGACATCATCATATGGGGTGGCATCTATAAGTCATAAATGCATAAAATATCAGGATTATGGGTCTCTCATGCCTCATCTAGACCCTTCATGCCTCATTAAGACCATCCATGCCTATTTAATACCCCTTTATCCCAAATATTAATGGGGATATTTTTAGAATGAATTTCATATTTGGATTTATTCATGGCCACACATCTCAATCTTGAGATGGACTATCATGGTTGATCCTCAAACCATTCCAAAAATCTATAAATAGAAGGCCTTACCTATTTAATTTTAAGCTCTTTTATGTCAAAATTATAATTCACAAATGCATTAAAAACTCATTTCATCTTATTTTTATAATTCTAACTTGTTGATCCAAGCCAAGCCAAGCCAAGCCAAAGCCAAATGATCCAAGAGGAGATGAAGGTAGCCACACTCCATTGAAGAAGATCTCTTGAAGCACAAGTGGAGTAAGATAAATAAGGATCCTTTTAAAGTAATCAGGGAATTGGTAATAAATTAGTATTTTTTTTTCATATTTCATATTTCTTTTCATTTCTAGTTGTGTTCTCAAATGGCTTTCCCTCACTAAGCTCTCCCTAATAACTAGGCATAAAGATGTATGCTAGCTAGTGTGTTGGTTTTTCAATTTGATTTTATTTTGTACTAACAAGATAATACCACATCTCTTGAGTCAAATTCATAGTATACATAATGGCACACCTAGTGGGATGATTTTTAAGAGATCACAATCCACAAACTTTTGTGTTTCATAGTTTTGATTTCTTTTTTTTTTGTTGTTTTTGCTTTGAGTAAAAATGGCCAATAAATAAGTCATAAATTTTTATTTAATTAATATTTTTTTCTAATTATATATATATATATACATATACATATATATATATACATATATATATATATATATATATATATAATTTTATTTATATTTGTGTTAAAATTATCTAACCTAACAAATTTGCTTTTGGGGTGATGCCTTAAAGATAGACAGGTAACCAACGGACTTCAAATTTGTTAAAACATGTTTCAGACATTTTTTTCATGATTTTAAAATGAACTATGAACTTTTTTTTAGTACTTAATGGAACATTTAGGTTCTTAAAATAAATGTTTGATAGTTAATCTTTCAACTTTACAACTTAAGACTAAGGGGTCAAAAGAACACCACCACATCTTTCATTTTTGGTTCTAAAATTCAACACACTTGTCAATTCTTGTTTTCAATAGTTATTTAATTAAAGATTATTTATCACAGAGAATGTTTGTGCATGTATGATCTTCTATTTGTCCATATTATGGAAACCTTGAAATCAAAAGTTCCATCCTTATTTTAAAATTTCCTAGTCCAAGGCATAGAAAGAACATTGTTTAAAGCACTCCCCAAAAACTTGTAAAAGTATTGGGTGACCTTGACAATGACCCTAGAGTATTTCTATTTTATGCTTTCTTTATTTCATGTAAACTTGGATTGTGAGAGGGACATCAATACCTCCTTCAAGTTCTTTAGGGAAGATTTGACATGGGGTTTCACCTCCTAACACTGACTCCATTTGGCTCCATATTGGATTTGCACATAAGATGTAGTGGCACTTTGGATATCTCACTACACTGAGCGAACAACAGGATGTAGTGGTTACAAAACAGATTAGAATTTTTTTCAACAAGCCAAGTGATATGGAACCAAAATCCATGATTTTATTTTTCATTGTTCAATGTGAAAGTCATTGTGAAATTTATTTCCCTAGAATGTTTAGAAACTTATAGGTCTTAGATAAATCCCCACTTGCCATAGAAGTATTGTTGGTGCAAGATGCACCTCAAGGTACATGTCATAGTAATATCATTTGAGAGAAGGGAGGTGTAAAAAACCTTATATATAATGTGCATTTACATTAGTATGAACACTTAAAATCCTCTCAAATGACGTATATTGATGGATTATAACAATACCAAGCAACCTTGTCAGTTTAGGATCTAAGAGTGATTAATTATTTGGTTTTGTCCTAGATTAAAGTATTGTTTGGAGTCAAAACTTGGTGTATAAAAATGATGCAAACCAAAACACATGGTCCTCATTTTACTTTGAATAAAGAGGCATTATGATGTAGTTATCATCAATTTTCCTTGTTCAAAGTTCATCAAAATGTGGAGTCATATCATCCACTTTGGTGCAGTTATGCTACCCAATTAAGTCTAAACCTTTGACAAAGTTGTTTAAGTCCTTCATTTATAATCTAAATTCAAAAATTCACCTTTATAAGTTCATAGGGTTGATGTGTTAGGTGGGTTTTCCATTTTCACTAAACTTAAGGGAACTTAGGTTCAATTATCAATTTGAGTTGAAGGTTGTTTAAGACTCATGATCATTATCACCACTTGATAGACTTAAGTCATTCTGTGATAAAATTTTGCACTTTGAGTCTATGTGCCATAACATTTTGAGTCAATAAAGGTAGTATTATGCTATCAAATTTGTGAGAAATTATCTTTGACTTGGAGAGTTTTTGAAACAAGTATTTTTTCACATCTTTCAAGTAGTCTAGCGCTATTACTCTACCTGAAACATTTAAAATATTGTTTCATAGGCCCTCTTGCATAAAGTTTAAATTTGTTCTTAAGTTTTCAAACCAATTTGATTATACTTTGTCAACCTTTATCTATCATAGTTATGCCATTCACTTTTGTCTAGCTTATTTGTCAAAAGAACCAAGTTTTATATCATTATTTGTGAGAAAATAAACTATAACTAAAGTGCCTTTTGTTTCATACCTTATACCTATTTGATTGAGTTCATGTCTAAAAATCAAATGCCTAATGTTTGATAGAAGTGGTTCAAATATGTTAGATTAAAAACTCCATCTATTTTCAAAGTCTAGCTTTTGACACCATTTAGCCAAGAGTCCTAACAACTTTTAATTTCCTAGATTAGACTGATTTGAGCATGCCTTGTTTGAGCCTAGCTTTTGATGCCACATTTGTCCAAAATACCTAGCAACTTTTAATTTCCTAGATTAGACTGATTTGAAATACTTTGACCTTATCATTTGGCATTTTGATTTTTGATTCATTTACTTAATCTTTTTTGTGTAAAACATGTAATGTTAGACACTTAACATTAGCTTGTGTTATCACAAATATTTGTATAAAACTTTTGATCCTTTTGATTAATCTAGACCAAGTTAGAACACCATATTTTTTTATACAATGTATTTTTAGAGTTTAAAGACCTCCCTTTCTATTTCAAAGCATTTACTATGGATCCCAACATGTATTCATACACTCGTAGTGGACTCATGTACAATCTAGGGATTAGTAATGTGTTTACACATGAAGAAATGGTGTAAGACCCTTGTATAGATAATATTGCTTATGAGATGAATCCTTATCCCTCTTATAATAATCAATTAGAGGCACAAATCCAAGATCCATTCTAAATATTTGGTTAATACACCACCTTATTCAGAACAAGACCAAGAACAAACTGCAAAATACTTAACTACAATACCCACAACTCATGAACTAGTTCTTCAACAATCATGCTCTACTAATACACCTTCCACATATGATCCATTTTTTTATCATCATTTATTGGATAAAAAAGATAAGATAATGGATAGAGCCATAGAGGTAGGGGCCAAGTTTCTAGCAAACTTCCCTCATGAGAATTTACCAAGCCTAGTAAGAGTGCCCCATAACATAATTTATGATCAATAGGATTTTTCTAGAAATACTTTTGCTCTAGTCCAAATAATATATCAGGACCCTAATATGCTTGATAGTGGAAAAAACATCATGGAATACCACTTTAACCAAATGCAAATGGCATATCAAACCTACCTAAATCTATCAGGCAGTTTCAATTAGATGACCATGGTGAGTAAACCTCTTATTAACTTAGTTCCTTCAATAGGAGTTTTGATAGAGTTAAATAGTCAAGGCAATTAGAGTTTATAACCATTCATGAAAAATACTTTTGTATAGACCTTACTACATATTACCATTATTGAAGAGGTGTTTTTTGCTTCTACATAGAATAATGAGCAAAATATAGTGGACAATGTGAAAGCAACATCCAATCCAAATCAAAGTGGTACTAATGCACAAATAACTAGTCAAAAAAATGTGCCTATAGTTAATACCATGAGTGGACCATCATACTAGGGAATAGGAGTTTCTACATCCCAATCTCAACTAGTTACTTCATCAATCGTGTAACCAATTAGATTAGGTAGTTAAATAACACCCAATGTCACATCACAACAAATGAATGTGATGAATCCTACTCATCCTCAACAATGGATGAATATTATTCCACAATAGTAGGTAGACACAATATAATTTACCAACACACTAGAGGTCAAATATATTTCCACCTTAACAAGGGGAAACTAATGTTCCACCTCATTAGATCGTGGCAAATACACCTCAATCACAGACCAGTGTACCAATCCAAAACTAAATGATGACTAGCCAATAATGTGTAACTATTGGTCAATGATAGATGCCAAATCATAAAAAATATTTCACTTACCAATATGGATTCATGTAACAAGGAGGTTCTCATGTTTCTAAAGTACCTACTAGACAACAATTGGTTTAGAATGTGGCACAAGTTCAAAGACAAAGTCTTGGTTCATAACTTCCCACTCAATATCAAGGTTTAATTAGTTAGTAACATATCCATTTTCAACCAAAATAGGCATATTATAGTTATATCCCTCCATCCCAACCACAAAATAATCCAATTCAAGCCTTTATAACCAGCCCAAACCAAAATATCACACAACCAATTGTGTAATTCCAATTACATCTTAATCCATGTATGCATGTTCTTGTTCCATTTCCCAACCAAACCAATGTACCCCAATAGATATCTCCATCATACCCTAGTAAAAGTGTCCCACTTTTGACCTCATAACCATCTACCCAAACCAATATTCTCCCTCATACCAATATTCCTTCCAGTTTCCTATCCCAAGAATTACAACAAATGAAAGATGCAATTGCTACCATTTAGTCTAGGAAACAGACTAAAAAGTTTAAGTTAGATGATGTGTGTTCTTATCCATTAAACATGGAGTACTTGTAAATACAATTTTCTCCAAGATACGAACCATCAAAATTTGAAAAACATAAAGGGAAAGGTGAACCTAAGGCTCATTTAACTGAGTTCTTTATCGCATGTCAACTAGTGGTATATAGAGATATATATCTTTTGTTGTTGTTTCCAAGGAGCTTGGTTAGAAATGCCTTGGAGTGGTTTTTAAAGTTTCCCAAGAATTTATTAGTATATTTTGATGATCTTTTTGATAATTTTGTGCAAAACTTTTCCTATAATCTTGAACATGAGATTTCGTTAGTTGACTTAACACAAGCAAAATAAAAGGTTGGTGAGATTTTTAAAGATATATATAGTAATGGAGAGCCCTTTTAGGATGATTCACCCACAATTTACTAGATAAATAATTATCCACTGTGTTTACTAAAAATTTTCATAATGAGATAGCTTATCATCTGGAACTACAATGTACATATAATTTCAAGGAGATCATTGATAAAGGCTTGTTGATTGAGTGATCCCTTATTAATAAAGGGATCATCAAGATTACATAAACCAATAAAAATCAAGGTACAAATCAAGGAAGTATCCAAAACCAACATCCAATCCATGTGCAAGCATCATAGCCAGTATAATCTAATAACGAAGATATACCAAAGTAATTTAACTATAATAGGAATGTTGTGGGTAATGGAGTAACTAAGTCACATCATGTCCAAATAATGAAAACATTATATGCACCACATTTTCAACTTACTCCTACCCAAAAACATCTCCAACTAATGTTTCAAGCATAATAACCAAGACCTACACTACAAATGTAACAACCTTTACCATTACAAACCCCTCCTCTAAGGAGAACTGTGCCTATGCATCATGTCTTTAGTGACCTAGGAGAGCCTATTGAGTCTATATTTCACAAAATTTCTACTACTATTCTGATTATTTTGCATATAATAAAGCATTATCCATAAGGCATTCCTTATCTTGATTAGTTCATGAAAACGAATTATATGAATATCATCAGGTCAATGGACATAATCTATGAAGGTGTGTGTAAATCAAGCATTTGATTGAGAATATGTTAGATAATGGGGAGATAACATTAGATAATGGTGATTCCACCTCCAATAAAACTCTTGGGATTTATCAAAACCCTTTTCCCTAACATAACACATAGTAGTAGCATAACAATCAACAACAACAACACCAATTGATGTAACAATAAAATAAATAGTATCAAAATCTAAAGCCAAATCAATAGAATCAATAAAATCAATAATAAAACACACAACATTAGAATAATGGACAAAACCAAGGTTAGAATGGTAACAACCAACAAACCTACCATGTAGTTACACATGACTACAAGAGGGTTGTAGGTTATATTATAGGGGGTAGCATTAATACCATCTCCATTAATCCTAGACTGAGCACTAATCAATCTAGATCATTATTATATAATACTACTGAACCAAATTACATGGATAATCCTTCTTTGACTTGGAACTACACATGGACAAACCAAAAAATTAGGACTCCCAATTTTATACCATATACCAATAACTCTTCCTTTCCATGTGACCCCATACAAGTGCACTGACAATCAAGACTTATCTTGTCTGGTCCCACACCATTCCAAACATTTGTTAGAAATTATGGTATAACATCTAATATTTATTATGTAATCATAACTCAGAGGTCAAACATTATTATCCTAGGTCTACAACCATCTACCACTTTGCTTATTATCCAACCAACCATTCAATCTTAGAATAAATCATTTAGCATTGACCAAGACAAAAAGTTTGATATTGTGAAATAATTGTAGAAGACACTAGCACAAATTTCTAGTTTATAATTGTTGTGAACATCAATAATCTAAAATAATAGTTTGAATGAGTTTTTAATCCAATCCACTATTGCTAGTGACATATCCCCTGATAAATTTCAAGCTTTGGTTAGACATCTAGCTCTAGCCCAATAAGTCACATTCAACCATAGTGATATGTCTTCCCTTGGCCCACTCCATAAAAATCCATTATACATAAAAGTTTATATAAAGTGGAATAAAGTGAAATGGGTCCTTATAGACAATGGATTAGGCCTCAACATAGTGTCTCTAAAGATCATCAATCTTCTTAGGTACACAATGGTAGATCTCCAACCAAAAATGATAAATATCAAAGCCTATGATAATTAGGAAAGAGAATCACAAGGCACCATTAACTTACTAGTTATCATTGGGTCTTTGACCTAGGATACACTTTACCATCTATTTGATCTTGAGTTGTCATATAATATGCTTCTAAGTAGGCCTTGGTTACATAAGATTTATGTAGTCTCATCAATGCTACAACAATGTATCAAGTTCTCCCACTCAGGGATGGAAGTGAATATTCTAAGAGATTTACACCCATATGAACACTATAAACATCTTGAGGTTGAGTTTCAAAACTATAATTACCAATACAACATGAATCTAAGTTCTAATTATGATAAAGGAAAGGATATACTTATTGATCCTCCATTGGATAATTACATAGATCTTAGTACCTTGGATTCCCTTTCCTACATACCACCTCTTGAAGCTTCCAATAATTTCACCATTTTAGATAATGGCCTAGGGGATTATGTGACTCATGATACCTTACATATTTCCAATCTTCCTCAAAATCCAAAGACCTTTGGGTGACCTAAAAATACCCCACATATACATTGGAAACAAAAGAACAAAGATAAAGGACCTATCATGTTTGTACCAACCTCTGGCCTAGAACTATACCCTATTAAAGGGGACAAATCATGGTTGTATAATGACAACCAAACTAATTGTTATAAAAGTGAAAAGTGTCCTATTCCTAATAGGATCATGGAGCATCAAGATTATGAAGGAATAGGCCTTAGATTGAATCAACAAGGAACCATCGAGCCAATTTTCATGACTAAGTACAAAAGACCCTATGGAGTTAGATTTAAATAACTTTGGGGGTGACCCCACATATCTTATTTGATTTCCATCATCGGTGGCTAGTGATGATGATGCCAACAACAAAGTAGAGTATGATCATAACCTCACGTTTGATGACCTAGCTAAGACTAACCTATTTGATAATAATGCCATATGAAATCTTACCCCAATTATTTGTCACAACCCATTGCTATTCTACTATCCCCAACTGATAGATTGGGACTAACAAGAATCTAGTTTACCAATTGATAAGTTTTAGAATGATGATACATTATGTGATTTTCTAGGCCTTAGAGACAACATTTCAATGGGAGATCATAAATCAGGATTCTCAATTACATTGGATCCTGAAGCCTATTTTAGAGAGCAGGTGAACACCCTTATCCAAAATCAAATAAAAAATCATTGAGGTCCTGAAGTAAAAACCTCTTTGAGGCACTTTTTTACTAGAAAAAAAGTAAGGATAAAGGCCAATCTAGTGGTGAAAACCTATTTTAGGTGCCATTAGATGGGGGTGTTCATTCTTCCAAAAATTTAGACTAGGAGACCACCAACAATGGCTTTGCCTATGGATCTAAGTTTAGTTTTGTGAAATAATAAGTATTTTAGTAAATTATTCAAGAATTTTTATCTATTTTTGTCACATGGCTAGATCTCCCATTGGGGAACTCAAATTCATCATGCCTAGGAGACATTAAAGAGAAAGTCCTAATAGAGGACCCTGATATAGTCCAATAGTTCAAGTCTTTACCTACTATTCTAGAAGATGGTTTGACCCTTCTAGTTGAAGATACAATAGAGGTAAACATTAGGACTTCATTAGACCCAAAATGGATAAAATTAGGCATGTCCCTCATTGAGGAGGAATGTGAAGTCTTTACATATCTATTGAGAGAATTTGTAGATATCTTTACATGGGCTTATTCTAACATGCCAGGTTTAGACCCCACCTTGGTTCTACACCACCTTATGGTCAATCTTTATGCCAAACATATGAAACAAAAGATATTTAAGATGCATCCTCACATTACTATCTTGGTAACGAAAGATTTTAAAAAACTCTTAGAAGCAGGATGTATCTAGTCCATTGACTACTCATAATAGATATCTATTGTTGTACCTATTAGCAAAAAACCTAAAGGAGTCATAATCTATAATAATTTTTGAGACATAAACAAATCTTTTCCTAAGGATTACTTTCCATTTCCTAATATTTACATGATCATATATTCCATGGTAGGTTATTAAATGATTTCACTCATGGATGGCTTTTTAGGATATAACCAAATCAAAATAACACCAGAAGACCAACACAAAATAATGTTCACCACTCCATGGGGAATATTTTATTATTAGGTAGTGTCATTTAGTATTAATAATTCTAGAACTACATATAAAATTACCATGACTATCATATTCCATGATATGATGCATGATATTGTTGATGACTATGTCGATGACATATTAGGAAAATACAAAACCAGGGCTAACCATCTAGTAGTGCTACGTAGGATATTTGAAATATTGTGGGAGTACAAAGTCAAATAAAATCAAAATAAATGTATGTTTGGAGTAACCTTAAGAAATTTACTTGGCTTTATTGTGTCTCATAGGGGCATTGAAGTCAATCTGGCCAAAGTCCATGCTATAATTGAGATTCCACCACCAACCAATTTGAAGCAATTCTATAGTTTACAGGGTAATATTTAGTCAATCCAATGCTTCATCTCTCAATTAGTAGATAAGTGTCATATATTTACACATATTATAAATAAAGGAGTTGCATTTCACTGGGAGACCACTACCAAATAACTTTTTAACAACTCAAGGACTATCTAGTTAATCCACCTATTTTGTTACCTCTAATAATAAGAAGGTCATTCTTGTTATATCTATCAGCTAATAATAATGCCTTGGGGAAACTTTTGGCTCAACATGATAACAATGAAAAAGATCATGAAATATAATACTTAATCCATACCTTGGTAACATATGAACATAGCTATGTACTTATTTAAAAAGCTTGTCTAGCCATGGTCTTCGTAGCTCAAAAATTGTGCCATTACATGTTGAACAATAAGACCATGGTCATTTAAAAAGTATATCCACTCAAGTATCTACTATCTAAAATATATTTACAAGGTATAATGGCCAAATGTATCATACTTCTTAGTGAGTTTAACATAAAGTATGTCAATCAAATGGCAATTAAAGGATAGGTCCTTGCAGATCAACTTGATGAAGCACCACTTGCAGACACAAAGCCACTCACATTTCATTTTATTGAAGAATCAGTATTAACTATCATTGACACACTTATTGAGGAGTAGAATTGAAAGATATACTTTTATGGTCCATTTATTTCACATGGATCAAGGGTAGGCCTCTTATTTATTACACCATAGGGGGATCTAATCTTAAAGTCATTCAAAATTAGTCTTCCTTATACAAACAACATGGCCTAGTATGAAGCACTTATCATAGGACTTTAATCGATAGTACACTAGAACATATCTCATCTCCAATTTTATAGTGATTCTAATTTAATAATCAATCAGGTCACATACCATTTCCAAACCAAAGATGATAACTTGGTTGCATATAAGGCTATAGTCAATACCCTAGAGTAGAAAATTAAAAATATGCAATTTGAACATATACCAAGGGATAGTAATAAAACTACAAATATAATGGCTACTATTGTCTCCATAATTTGACAAATAGACAAAGCTAGAGAGTTTCATTTCCTCATCAAAAATTTGGTTATACTAGCTCATGAACCTTCAACTATGGCTATGATTTGTGATATTGTTAGTCCTAATTCTATATGGTACTTAGACATTTACAAATACCTTTATGACCAAGTTTTACCACCTAACCTATCATAAAAACAAACCAAATCCTTTATCCATCACTCCACTCATTGTATTCTACTTGGATCTTCTCTTTACCACCATAGTTTTGATGGAACTTTGTTTCATTGTTTAACTTAGATAGAGTCTATACTAGTGTTAAGATAAGTTCATAAAGGGGTATGTGGAGCTCATTATAGTAGGGTAATCCTATCTAAAAATATCTTTCATACTGGTAATTATTGGCCCATGATGGATGCAGATGTAACTACATATGTAAACAAGTGTGACAAATATCAATGACATGCTAATCTGATTCATGCCCCAGCCCAAACTCTAAAAATGATGTTGACACCATGGTCATTTGCTACATGGGGAATCTACCTCATTGGAAATATCAACTCCACTTCATCTAATAGCCATAAACATATCCTTACTACAAATAAATATTTCACAAAGTGGGCTAAAGCTATACCCCTCACTTATGTGATTGGAAAACAAATTTCCAAGTTCATCTTCAACTATCTCATTTGCCACTATGGTATCCCCTCTAATATTATATCTGATAAAGGAGGATCATTTAAGAACAAGGATTTTTATAAGTTATGTATCAAATATAACATCACACAACATTTTTATATGACATATTACCCTGAAGGTAATGGCTAGGTTGAAGCATCAAACAAAACCATTGTCAATATTCTCAAAAAGATTGTCAATGATGTCAGTCATGATTGGCACCTATAGATATTATTTTCCCTTTGGGAATATTGTACCAATCATCTTACCCCCATAGGAGCCACTCCATATTCACTTTTTTATGGCACTAAATTCATCCTTCCCATTGAGGTTGAATTACCTTCATTGTGCATATCTTTCAAGCAAGTCCTAGATGATCATGACTATTGAGTAACTCACCTATAGGAGCTAGACTTGCTTGATGAAAAATGCATAGCTACACTCAAAAATCTTCATGCATATTAGAATTGACTCAAAGGTGACTATAATTTGTGTGTCAAGTATAAAACATTTGGACTTGGTGATCTTGTTCTTAAAGAAAACTAAAAGAATACCATGGTTGAGAAGAAGCATAAAGGTAAATTCAAACCAAACTGGATAGGACTTTTCATCATTACTATAGATTATGGATCAAGAGCATATAGGCATACCATACCAAATGGAGATGAAATTCCTAAGTTGATGAATATTATTTACCTTAAATAGTACTATGATTAAGTACTAAGGTGTATTATCTATAAGGACCATTTCAATGGTGTCATTTTAACACTATTTTTCTTTATACAAATATCATTATTATCAATCCTCTTAGTCATATTTGCTTTAAATTTTTGATCTATTGACCAAACATGTTCTAAAGTGTAGCCTATTTAACCTTGGTTTTTGCCATTTTCTATGCATTTTTATTACCAAAGAATCTAATCAGTTTCATTAGTTGTTTCAATTATTTCAAATAGAGATCATATTTTAGAGCAGTATGATAGAAGTTTTAGTAGTTGCATCCTTCATTTGTTTTTCTTTTCTTATCACAAGTCTTGCTACTAATTATAGCCACCTTTGTGAAAATTAGTACCTTTGATCCATGCCATTACATCTGAGTTATAACCACTTGTGGGAAAATATGGGCAATATTTATTTAATGAGCCTTGACATTCTAACTTGTCATACTATGCCTTTTTACCAACTATGTTTTTTTTGTTTGAATTACTAGCTACGTTAATGGGTTTCCTCTGCTATAAAAGTATAACTCTAGTGAATTGAGGTCCTACTCTGGGACTATGTAGGAAGCTCTCGATAATTTTTGAGGTCAATGCAGTCATCCTTTCCACCATGCTCTCACCATTTTGTGAGAAACCTAAGTTTTAACACTCTTGCCATTTTGTGAGCACCCTAAGTTTCCATGCTCTTGTTATTTTGTGAGGAACCTAAGTTTAAATGCTCTCACCATTTTGTGAGAAACCTAAATTTAAATGATATTATGATTTTGTGAGAAACCTAAGTTTGAACACTCTCACCATTTTGTGATCTTGAACCATTTAGTGTCTCACCATTCTTGATCAAGTTGAGATACTTCAAAAATTCTAAAAACATTTATAAAACTGGTAGAAAATAACAAAAACACTGACCATTTATTTGCCTTCAGGATTATGATAACCCTTACTATGTTCTAAGAAAATCACTATTTTCTTAGTTTTCTCATCCTTTTTGGCCTTTATCTCTCATGTAATTGCCATTTTACAAGACCATTCCTATTCTTATATCACATCCATTATATTTATTTTCATTAGTCATCACATTCTTCCCATTCCTTGGTTGAACTAAATTTGGCCTAAAGCTTTTTTATTAGATATTACATCCATGGAATTATGTAGGTAGCATCCACTTGCCTAGTGCATATAGAGACATCTCAGCCACCCCCTTTTGTTTATTCTATTCCCCCATTTTGTTCATTTGTTAAGTTGTCACTATTTTTTAGGGGTAATGTTTGTATGGTTTCTATTACATTATTTGCTTATTGTATTTTTTTGTTTTCCTATTTATTTGATTTCAACACTATTGCCTTAATTCAGTCTATGTGTGTTCATTGGGTGATTCCTTGTGCGCACCTATAATTTAATCCATCCATATTAATATTCTAACATTAAAATCATGGATTTTATCATTAGCGTATTGTTTTCTATTTGATTATTGGATTATGGGAGTTAGTCCTTATGCATATTTCAGCCAAGTATTCATGATGTTATACCATGATGCCTACCGACACATGCTATAACAAACCTCAGCTTCAAAAGGTCTATTTATCCATGGTGGCATCAAAATATCTTCAATACCAACATCTTGATTCACTTCCAATCATATCCCAAATAGATTAATTAACCACAAAAAAAATTGAACCTTTATTAATTCAGATGAGAATCTTCCTACTAGTAGGTTGTTCCAATTCATCATTACCTTCTATGATTCATTTATCATCATCATTAGATAATCAATCATATTTTCCATAATTGGGTTCCAATGATTATAACCACCTATGTGAAAATCATTGCACACCATCCCACCTACATTTCTCAATGATTATAACCACCTTTAGGAAAATCATTGTGTTGTCACCACTTTCCTTTTTATACCCATATAGGGGCACATTGTTATCTTGTTTGTCTATCCTAATTGGGGTAGCTCCATCTTCTCAATGATTATAACTACCTTTGGGAAAATCATTATGTTATTATACCATGTTGCCACTATCGGGGTACAATGCTTATAACCACCTTTGGGTAAACCATTATAAACTATCCCACTTGTATTCTCAATTATTTTCACTACTTCTTCAAAATCATTATGTTTTCACCACATCATATTTATTTTATTTGGTCCCCTCATTTCACTTCTTATCAATAGACTATTTATTGACATAATTGTTCCAACCATTCCCTCTAGGGGGCATCATATAGTTAGATCATTTTGAGTCAAAATACTAATTTTGCACCTAGGTGCTCTAGATTACTCTTATTTGTTAAATCTCTTGCATAAGACATGTGCCTTTGTTATTTTGTGTTGGTAGCATATAAATGAGATAATAGATTCAATGCATCTAACATTGATTTCCAATTCTAATCTAGTCAACATTTGGACCCATAACATGACATTTTGACTAATTTAATTAATTTGTGCACCAAGAGCCAAAATTTGCACCAAAGTTGACTAATCATGTTTTAGGATAATTAAAACAAATTAAGGATTTAAGTTAATTTTACATGGAACTTGTTGAATAAATCTTTATGAGAAATTTATTTCTATTAATTTCATCATTAGGTGATATCATCATATGGGGTGGCATCCATAAGCCATAAATGCATAAAATATCTAGATTATGGGTCTTCCATGCCTCATTAAGACTCTCCATACCTCATTAAGACCATCCATGCCTATTAAATACCACTTTATCCAAAATATTAATGGGGATATTTTTATAATTAATTTCATATTTAGATTTATTCATGGCCACACATCTCAATCTTGAGATGGATGTCATGGTTGATCCTCAAACCATTCCAAAAATCTATAAATAAGAGGCCTTGCCTATTGAATTCTAAGATATTTTATGCCAAACTTATAATTCCCAAATGAATTAAAAAATAATTGCATCTTATTGTTATGATGATAAATTTTTGAGCCAAGCCAAGTCAAGCCAAAACCAAAGGTGCTAAGTGGAGATGAAGGTAGCCGCACTCCATCGAAGAAGATCTTTTGAAGCACAAGCTGAGCAATTCAAAGAAGGATCCTTTTAAAGAAATCAAGGATTTTATAGGAAATTGGTGTATTGTATTCATATTTATTATTTATTTCTATTTTTAGTTATGTTCTCAAATGGATTTCCCTCACTAAGCTCTCCCTAGTAACTAGGCCTAGAGATGTATGCTAGCTGGTGTGTTGGTTTTTCAATTTTATTTAATTTTGTCACTAACAAGATACTAAAACCTCTCTTGAGTTAAATTATTATTATAAATCAATCATATCTATAGAGAGGGAAATTAGGTGGCAGACACAATGTCCAACTTGGGATTAAATCTCTTCCATCTAAGGTGCTGGAGGAATATAAATAGTATGCCCACTAATGTTAGAGATCCCCTCATTTTAGAGGCAAAACATTTATAAAATTAATGTACTACATAAAATAATATAGATTATAGGTCATCTTATTTTATATTCTTTTTGGTATCCCCATGTTGGACATTAGCCACATGAAGGGTAGGAAAGGTGAAGCCATTAAAATTGGGAAGATGACATATGAGCTCACTTTAAGATATGAGTATTTACACTTTAATGAAAATAAATATCATAGAAGGGATATTCATTTATCAATGATTCTATCTCATAGGGGAAATCATTTCAAACTTCCCTACATGTGTAATAATTACTTGATTTGCTTGTATAATATGAAGAAATAGGTTTAGGATTTGAGTGGTCTTAAAGGATGATTAACTAATGATACCCATTCCATTACTTATAGAATATTCAACACTATTATATTTAATCCTTAGTGGATGATTTTTATTTTGGTCTTCACTAAGTCTATTAGCAATTTTGAGAAGCTTTTGATCATGGGAGGTGACAAGGTCAGAATGGAGCCTTTATCCTATGATGAGACCAAAGTAGATTCCATGATTTGGAGTATTTATTATGAAGGAGGCATTTATCCTTTCTTGGAATTTATTAATGGTTATGATGATAATCTCTCAACATAGTTTTCCTTGAGTTTGGATAGGGACCACAAAGTCTAGGTTAGTGGTATTCAATTTAAAAGAAGTGAAGAATCTATTACAAAGACCATGGGTATGCACTATAAGGGTAAAATATTGAAGAGACTCACCACATTCCAAGAACTAGAGGGAATGAAAATATTATTTAGAAAAAGTGAGTCTCTGGTGAAACTATAGGGAGATTTTGATAGGGAAAGTCTAATTAATCCTAGGGATAAGGTATGCTTTACTATCATGAAATATTTCACCCTTGAGGGTCATTTTAAGTGTTTTTATCATTACCATTTTTCTCTTATAAATCAATTTCACCATAAGGTGCTTGTCAACTTTCCTTTATTCCTTTTGAAATCCTTGGAAACCTCTATAAAATATATTAAAAATGCTATTGATATCAACTTGATTGCCTTCACCATTCTTCTCTACCAAGGTCTTATTTTTGGGATTTATCACTTTTACCTAGTTTTCTATCCATCTAAACATTTAAAGGCTCTTGTGATTGAAGATACCCATGATAGGGACTCAGATGACCATATCCCCCTGAGAGTTATATTTGGTTCTCTAGGCTCCCATGGTTCCCTTTATAATTCAAAGGACATTGTTACCCCTTCTTCAAACTCCCCCTTAAGAAAGATTACTTTTCCCCTCTCTTATTGGGATCTATTTGTCTATCTCCAGATGTTACAAAATGTAGACCCCCTAATCCTTCTCAATCTTTGGCTATAGAAGGGATGTGTGAGATAAATACTAGTCCTTATATTTATGGTAATAAGAAGAGGAAATTTCTCCCTTGGGAGGTCTATACAAAGACTAAAAAAGTGGTTGGGGAAGATCTTTTGAATCTAGCAATGGAGAAAGAGCACCTAGAGGCCCAGGGGCAAGGGGATGTGGATGCAGATGAAGCATCTAGAATTAAACCTTAGATTTTCATAGATAGATAGCTATATATTAGGAGGTCTAGTAGACTGGTAGGGGCCAAAACCCCCTTGGTGAAAATGATTGATTATCCCTCTACTTTAGATCTAGGGGAGGAAGTGGGTATTTTAAAAGTCAAGCCCAGTTTAGACTAGTAAATTGATAAGAAGGGGACCAATAATTTTGAGGAGATGAATAACTCCATATATGAATTAGTTAATGAGGATTCCAAGGACACTTATGATGATGTTAGTCAAATTAAAAGGGAGCTGGAGGAAGTAAAAAATTGTTTACACTCAATCTAGAACAAAATGAAAGTGTTGACAACTATCTACCTAAAGGTTGTTCATCAAGTTGCTTCTTCTCTGATGATTCTATAGGAGGCCCCAGATGAAGATAAATATATTGAAGGAAAAATTGCTAACAAGGAGGAGCTTCTCAATTTTATTAAAGATGACTATACATATTTGATTAACAAGTAGTGATTCTACCATGGTTAGCTTCTAGTCTATTTATAGTTTGTTGTTTGGCTATCATTTGTTTGCTATTTGTCTATTGTTAGTGGCCTTTGACCTATCATACTACCCCTTGGGTTTTTTATACATGGGATCTTCACCCTTTTTGTAGACTTATCTTATCAAAAAATATTAAATCAACCTAATTGATCTTGTTCTATCTTCCAAGTTCATTATAAACATCCTAGTATTTCTATTTTATCACTTTTAACACAAATTTCATTTACCACTTTTTAGGTAAAACTCAAAATATATACTATTTTCATCAATATTTTCAAATATAAAATTGTACCCACATAGTCAATTAGATAAAATGGATCAATCTTTTTTTATGCCTATTTATTTCCATAAAACTAAGTTTACTGGGTCTACTTTATTTATTCTAGCTTGTTTTTATAATAAATTCAGTCAATTAGCTCGACTTTGTTCTATCCTATTTGCCCAACTAGATTGATCTCCTCAATCTTGTTCTATATGTTTCAATTTTATAGCATAGGTAAAGGAAATTAACCTCTATCTCATAGTAATTACAATCACTTTTAATTATTAGCTAGTTTCTTGTTTATTTGATTTCAAAAATTATAACTTGGTTTTTGACAAAATTCAATTCCACCTTTATTTTTATCTTGCTTGGATTCCTCTAGAAACTATTCACTAGTCTTTTTAAACCTAGTTAGATACTATTGTGAAGGGATACATGATATTATATTTAATTATTTATCTATTATTTATAGATATCATGACATGATGGGCTTTCCCAAATACTCATAGCCATAGTATAGAGATAAACATAGTATCTAGTTTCCACCTACCTCATAGTATCTTAAAAACACCTAGGATTTTCATTTGTATTTAACATCAAGAATCCATCCATCCATTTAATTGTATAGTGCATTTTTTAGTGGTTATTACTGAGAAGTTAATTCTAGCTTAACCTTGAAATTAGTTTTAGTCAGCTATGTGAATGACACTTTTACCATAGTTAGCACTCTAAAACATTGGGTTGACACTATCTAATAGATAAGCAAACATATTTATAAGCCTACATTATCAATCATAAATTTTAGTATAAATTTATGATCTTATTTTGGATAATTATTTAAAATCTAAAGTACATTCTCAGTTCTTATTGTTTACCATTCTATATTGTATTATAGATTATATTAACCAATGTTGATATAAGTTATGTGCTATGTGTTTTAAATTTACTTCTAATTTCTATTTATATAACTAGATTGACCATATTGATTTAGTTAGTTTGTATAGTGTTCTATTTTTTTAAATTTTCTAATGAGTCAACTAGCTCGACCTTGTCTGATTCTATATTTTTTTATTATCCTACTTGCCCTACTAGATCGACAAACTTGATTTAGTATTTGTTGGATGACATAGTTCATTATCAGACTATTATATTTTATTTATTCATAAATCAATTAATTCAACCTATTTAATTTTGTATATCCTAACTAATTTAGTTAATTATCAGTCTATTCAATTTTCCCTGTTCATAAATCAACTAAATAGACCTGTTTAACTTCATATCTCCTAGATGACTTAGTTCATTATTAGACTATTCTATTTTCCCTATTCATAAATCAACTAAATTGACCTATTCTAATTTTTATCTCATGGATGACATTGTTCACTTTATGACCATAATCAAACTTATTTGGTCGATGTAGTCAAATTAGTGGATGAATTAATTTTAATCCTAAAAATATTTCCCTAAAAAAGAATCTACGTATTATCTTTATCCTTTCCACCTTACTTAGAATCATGAAATAACCTATTAGAATTTTCCTTGATAATCTTAACCCATTTAAAAGATAGATGGGTTTTTATTTATTACCCACCCTATCCACGTTAGAGGATAATCTATCATGGTGTACTTATTCCCACCCTTCATCTAGCTCTATTGACTACAACATGGTTCAAATTACTCAAAGTGATAATTTATATAGATCTATCCCATTTCACACTTCTTACAATAATACTCTATCAAAACTTCCTTATTATACCATTTTATTAATAGATACTAACATATAAAATACTCATGTAGGGAATCCTCCTATAGGAAATATTCATATCCTTAACCTTGGTAATGTTCTTGCTTCCAAGACTAATTATCAAACTCATCAACCTATACCCATTACTATCAACCAAAATAAACCTATCAATACAACTTAAATTCTTTATCAAATGGTTCAATAAATTAATTTTATGCAAATATAACATCACATATTAAAAATTAATAATCAACTTCCTCTTATCATGACTCAAAATAATCAAAATTTTATTCCTCCTCCTCTTAGATATTCTAATGGAAATTTCATTCCTCGACCTCTTATGCATAACAAGGTGATTAAAATTTTAAAATAAACCCTTCTCTCCTTTAATAACATCCATTAATATTGGAAATACAACTACAACCATTAGATATGATGAAACTAGAGACCCTACCTCCTTCCTTAAATCATTTGTTAATCTATACAAGGAATAGATCCAAACTAATACTTTCTCTACTACAAAATTTTTAATTAAAACATTTATAGAAGATGTTTTATAATGGTATAATCAACTCCCTCAATATTTTATATCACAATTAGAGGATTGGGTCAATGCCTTAGTTAAGTAATTTCAACAAAATGATCTCCTAGAAAATTATCTTAGTCATTTTATCAATTCCAAGTAATTACCCTCGAAATCTACCCATTCTTTCATCAAAATAAGGAAATAACTATCTCATAAAGTAGATCACAACATGACTAATGATAATTTTAAAAAATTATTTATCACTACTTTAACACCTCCACAAATTCTAAATGAAGAATTTGATCAATTTAAAATACAAAACTTTCTTATGAAACAATTTGAGCCAACCCATAGCTCAATCCATGACTCTTTACAAATTTTAACTTATGCAATTAAAAGTACTAATCCTAAAAAAAATCATGAGTAGTCATAATATATAATCAAATTATTTCCTAATCACCATTAAGAGTACCACAAATGAAGTAGTTATTATCTCCATCTAAACCCTTCACCTATAGCAATAATACCCCCCATCATGGTATGATCCTAATAAATTCTATTGATTCCATGATAATATTAGTCATTCTAATGAAACATGTGATGAAATTATCAAAATTTTCATTTATTTCATGTTATGAGACACATTTGACCATGATTCTATGATCAAATTATGTCATCATGATTATCTAAAAACTTCATAAAATAAACTTGTTACTAAACCAATATCTTCAAAACATAAAATATCCTCTACTAATTCAAAATAGTAACATTCAAACACTAATATTTATGCCATTAATGTCAATTATGATCAAAATTACACCAAATCTTAGTATGCAAACTCAAAAAAAGTCAACTATAGATGCAAACCTTCTCATAAGGATCTTGTCACTACACCTTATAAATCCTCTACTGGTGAAAAATTGCTTAAATATACTATAACTGCTATACCCAGATCTTTTGAACTAAATGATGAATAACTAGAACCCAAACCTAGGTCTCCTATACTTATAAAAATTTTAATATCTCAAAAACTTCATGATAGTTCTTTTTCCTCTAATTCACATTGGCATTTCTTAGAAGAAATTAACTCAATGTCCTAAATAGTTCCCATTATGGAATTAGTTTAGACTTCTCTTTATCATCATAATTTCCTTATGAAATAATTACAAAACATTTAAGAACCAAAATCTCATGATTCATAAATACATTGTAACGATCCTTAACTTACATAAGTGTAAACAATTGAAATAGTTTCCTCACCCAAAAAACCTTCCATAAAATTTCTCAAAGAAGATATGATTATGATGAGTGATCCACCTCTCTTTATAAAAATGGGGATCAACAATACCCTCATTTAAAAATTTATAGTATATTAAGGATCATGTATTAATTTCACATCTTTTTCGTTAATTCAACAAGTTTGATACACCAAAGAAAATCTCAAACAAACATGTGTCACATGTAAAGGATTTGTTAAAACTAAATAAACATGAGTTTGTTGTATTTGGCTCCCACTTAATATCAGACTAAAGATATTTAAAACTAATCTCATGGTTATTGATCTTCCCTTATCTTATAACATGCACTGTGGTCACCAATGGACACATCATATGTGTGTTATTGCTTCTTCAAGTAGTCAATGTATCAAAATCATACATAAAAACAAAAGATACAAACATGAATTTGATCATAATGTATGAAGCATTTAAATACCAAATTGTAAGTCTTAATATCACATTATGAATATTTCTCATATCAACATTCCAAATCTCTCTAAGTTTGTTAACATGCATTATGTTTTACACATCACTCTTGTGGATTTAGATGATGATGAACCAAATGAAATCAAAAATACTTATAATACAACTTGATTGCCTCCTTATATAGTAGAATGGATCCCTCCTTATTTATTCCCACGTGATTGTTCCATTCCATTGATCAATGATACTACTAATATACCCCTCCATGAAATGCATATAAAACCTCTTACATAGAGGATGATGTCAATTGTAATCAATATAGAGTAATATTTTTTTTAAATATATTTTAAGATATATCCTTCAAAATTTAGAAATATAGGGTTATCCACATTTGATTCTCATATATAAACTAATGCATAGACTATTTCTAACACCTATGATCACAATCATATCATGCCCTAAACTAAATCATGATATTTATATGTATAACATTATTAGAATAAACTAGCAAAAATACATGCCTTCAATTGTGATGTCCATGTCATTCATATATCATCTAATATCGAATAAGAACCCAAAGGGTATGTACCCTTTATTAATCCACCATTATTAAACACCCCAAGGGTAATCAAATAAATCTTGGTTATGGCATATTCTAAACCTTCTCTATAACTTAATTCAACACAACCTATTTTTCAAATAGTAAATATTATTTCCCCTTTTAAAAATTATATAAATTAATCCAAACTATCACCATCTAAATATATACAACCAGACTCTTTTGAGAAAAATATTCATAAATAATCAACTAAAATCCCATCTATGGAATAATCTAATATATATACTATAGACCTTATTGATTTAACTCAACCTAATCTCACCAACACATAATCTTTATCCACTACTTTCCCTAAAATTACCTTAGATGCTAAAGCAACTGATGTGAGACAAATACATTTTAAATATGATACTAAAGGTAATAAAATCAATGATCTTGAAGTAAATTTAAAATATTATGTACGTTTACCCATGCTTCCTATTGATGAATTTATACTAGAAATCTTTCATGTTAGGGAAAATCAACTTCCATACCAACATCACAAGCTTGGAAATTTTTAGTAAAAGGTTCTTTGTTTAAACAATTTTGTTACTAGTGTGGACCTAAAAACACATCCTATTAATTCCATTCCTCCTGCTCTATATCATTTCCAAGATGGAAATGCTATCTTATTGAAAAAAGTACCAAAATTGAATACAATACGCCTACATGTCCTCAAAATATTCTAAAGAGCTCACTCTAAAAAAACATGATACTTTTAGTCTCTTCTTTGACAAATATCATGAAAATTTCACTTTGTCATATGAATACATTCCTATAATTGATCTTAACATCATTTTACATAATATCATCACTTATCTAGATGCCAAACACCTACAAAAAAGGAAACAAAAATTCCCTCTTGATATTTTTACCTTATGTCATAAATAAATAATCAAAATTTTGAATGTTAAATTCATTAAACCTATAAACTATCAAAATGGGTCCTAAACATTATCCTATTTATAAAACATTAACCTCGGCTACTCACATATGCATCAAACTTCATAACCTAAATTTATCTTATCCAAAAGATAATTTTCCCTTACCATTAATTGATGCCATTAGTGATTCTACTACTAGTTACAAAATTTTATAACTCATGGATGGTTTCTTGGATATAACCAAATTAACATAGCTCTTGAATATCAACATAAAATAACTTTTACCATGGAAAGGGGCACTTATTATTATGTTAAAATTATTTTCGGTCTCAAAAATGCCAGAGCTACATATCTATGTGTAAAGACCCATATTTTTCATGATCTTATTCACAAAATCATTGAAACCAATATAAATGATCTTATTGTATGCAAAGGGAAATGAAAATGATCTATAAATAAATCCTAGATCAGAGAAGATAAATCCTAATTATACTTTTGATTGTTGATACCTTAGATATTTAAGGTCATGACTAAGATGGATTTGCTAGACCTAGGAAAGGGACATCATACCATAATACTATCACTAAGGAGGGTTCAATATCTTGTAGTCAATTAAAAAACTATGCAATAACCCTAATTAAGTCCTATGTTTTCCTATTCACTAAACTAATAACAAGTAAAGTATAATCTAGAGCTCACTAAATCTTGTGGCATAAAGTGGGGGTAATAAACATTAAAAGTAAAAATACATAGAAAACATATACTCACATAAATGTATATGGAATCTTAATGCATGGGAGATATGTAAAAATTCATATCTATCTACTCTTACAAAGGAGGAATAAAGTTAGGATTACTTACCTTTGAAGATAAACCCATCAAGCCTCAATCTCTCACTTGGCCAAGGTGTTTTACAAGGGGTTGTTATGGTATGTAAGGATGACAAGGATAAATTAGCTCTAGGATACACAACCTATCTATGTATCGAAAAGGTTTCTCCATAAGACAATATCCATATCTCCAAATATAGTATGAAATCCTAAGATATGCTCCTTAAGTAGAATGATGGATAAGTAGATGTGCAATATTGATATCTTCTTATTCTTTTCTTCTTAGAAATGAAAAAATGGATGTGTTTATATATCGAAATATAGACCTAGTCCTTTCTAAAAGTTTAGCTAATAGGGTTGGTCTAATAGACTCTATATTGTTATTGACAAAAATTTTTGTTCTGGTTTAGGTCCACCAAGGGCCGACCTAGACCCTAAATGAGTTTTATCAATTAGAGTATAGGGTCAATGGTACTCAACATTGTATCACAAAATGTTAAAAAAGGATTTTAGGATAGGAAAGGGATAATGAAGGTGTAAAATGACTAGAGGAGGGTGAAAAATAGGATTCAAAGATTAGGGAAATGTTTTTAGGATATGTTTGTGTAGATAGAATATGGTAGTAAGGGGATAACAATCTTGT